>UYYG01001177.1:23972-306644 GCA_900625125.1 Dracunculus medinensis | reverse complement strand
TATTTTTACCTTATAATTCGAATAGAATTTGAATTTGAAAAAATAATTTGCTTTAACGCGAATCAAAATCGTAAAGGAGATTGAAAGCATGAATTCAATAAGGACTTATGGAAGCATGGAAGCAAATTTATCAATTTGCCTTTAAATTATCTTCAAACAATACTAATCGACGAAGTTGTTAAGGTAGAACGATTGTCTGCAAATTAGCCTTCTATGGCTTATTACGAGCAGTGCTTGGTTCTCTCCTATTTGGCATTAAACACATAAAATTGAATAATAAATGGATTTGGACCATTCTCGATGATCTTTCTAAAATTGCTTTCATCCATTAATATTTCAGTTTCCTTATTAAGTAATTCGATTTAGCCGGTCGATTCTTCGAATAATTTAGTTGTACGGCATATTTATGGCAATTTTTAGATCGAAAGGTATTGAAAATCGTTAAAAGTTCTCTTAATTTTTCTATTTTTGAAGCGGGAAATGCAAAAAATTTTACAAATTATATACATAAACTTTATTGCATTTTTATATTTGAAAACTCGAAAAAGTTGATTTATTTTTGAAAGTGTCGAAAATTCTGATTCCTTAACATGCAAATTTCCTATTTTTTTCGCAAATTTTTCAACGTATGGTTACTTATTTTCAAAGAAATTGCTGCAGGCTTTTTTGACGAATTAACTTGCACAAAAATGACAAAATTTGAAAAACAACAAATTATAATTTATTGTACTAAATAGCATTTGGCGTGCCTTTTATAATTAAAGATTCTAATATTAATTAAATATTTACCATAGAATGGGGTCATTAAACTGAATTTTGATTGACATGCAATGAGCGATAAACAAATAAATAACGAAAATAATGGACAAATTGATTTTACGATATTTTATTTAATTAAATTTAAAATGAAATATAATTTGACAATTTTATTTAAAAATTAAAAAATTTATTTATTATTTATTAATTAAAAATTCTACAAAATTTAAAAATTTTACAAAATTTGCATAATTATATATTTTTATAAAAAATAAGCGAATAAGCTTTTTCTTGAAATTAATGCAAAATAGATCGAAGCAATAAATCGTGAAAAATTAATTTTATCTAAAACATCAAATGAGAGCGAATAGGTGAAAATTTGCAAAAAAATATTTAAAAGCATTTAAATATTTAAAAATAATATTTGTAGTTGTACGCTTCACTTCGCTTATTTTGATTACCGCTTGAGGAAACGAAATTATTTCTTTCACCGAGAGACTGCGAGAAATTCCGAAGGGAGTTTTTTTTTCCAATGGTCAAATTTAGTAGTTTTTTTGCATATTGCAATTTTTGTTGGGAAATTATTGCATTTCTATTATTCTCTCATTTTTTGCATTTTTAATTTTCTACGAGAATTTTAAATAATTTCATATAAAAAGTACATTTTTTAAGATGTTAATTTTGCAATAAAACAGCTCAAAAAACTTTTGAATTTAGTCAATGAAGTTTGAGAAAAATCGCATAGGAGCAATTTACAGGAAATAGGGAATAGAAACGACTCAATGGATTATTGCTATCACCTCCGTTCGCTTCATAAGCCAACATAAGCCATTCTATAGTTTCCCCGATTCTATAAGAAACCTTGGAAATTTTCCTCTCCTATCGGTAATCATCTATTTAAGAAAACAAAAAAATTTATGCACATGGACACAGGCAAAAGTTTTATTTTATGTAGTATTTTATCGGTCTAATTTTAAAAATATTAATGCAAAGTACAACGGCTTAGTGTGTTGTTGCTCATTTCGGCACGCCAATGCTGAAGTTCAACTACCCACAGGAATATACCTGTTGTGTACGTGATACTGGCGGCTCATCCTGTTCTTCTATTGCCACTGGACTCCCTGGCTTATTTCTCCAGTACGGTAAGCCAGCGAAGCGAGTTCAACCAGTAATAGTGGGAGTCTTATAAAAAAATGGGCATTGATATTATTTAACTGTTTTTTAAAATAGCTTTTAAATTTAATTGGATTTAAATTTAGCTCAAAATTATAATATTTTATAATAAAATTATAACATTAAAGGAAAAAATATGGCACGATACCATATAAAATTTATTAATTAAATGTTGTTTAATTTTTTGAACAAAGAGAAGACTGAGAGAATCGATGGATAGAATCTTTCTGGAGTTCTTTCCGTTATTTTACATGATTTGCGGTGCCTATTAGAATATGAGGAAAAAAAAAATATAAATAAATTTTTGAAGAGCCTTTATTTTTATTCTGTGAAATGTAGGATTTTATTTGAATAAGCAGAATATCGCTTTGAAATTTACTTATATTTTCCACACTAAGAAATTTACACCCTAAGAAATTTTCCTTACTAAGAAATTTAGAAATTTAAAAATTTACATATCTAGGAAATTAAAATTGATGCAATTTATCCAAAATTCGCTAATTTAAGTACCAATTGAAAATGGACGGATTAGATTTCTTTTCAGTTCTTTTTTCTTATAATTCGTTTAACAATGGTACAAAATTGGATTGAAAATTTTTAAAGTATTTTTTTTTAAAGAAATTGTTGATTTGTTCAAAAAAAGCAGTTCAAATCGTTTATTTCGAGAAATAAAAGAGAAATAATTATAAAATTTATAGAAATTTTTATTAGAGTATTTATTATGCGTCGATTCCATAATAATTTTAAACGATTGTCTCTTTTCCTGAAAATTTTGTTTTAGTTTTATTAATAATAAATGGCATTTTAAATATTTCGCTTGAACTATTGAAATACTTCCAAAATAATCATTAGCTTTGTCGCCTTGAAAAAATGCGACAAACGTGTAAGTTTCAAAGTTTGAAATTGTATTAAACATATTTTTCTAAAATAATTAATTTTTTAAATAAAATTACGTACAATTGGATCTTACGAACATATTGAAATCGCGACTGCTAAGAGGAGCAGAAGGAGTTGTTGGATTCGGAAAGCATTTGCCATCCTTTTCAAAAAAGTTTTCGATGCATCTGCAATCCGACGATCTTATACAGCCATATTTTAAGTCGGTGTACATATCCCAGATACAATCCTCATAATAAATTTTGTTTGCACCGCAGGAGCGTTCTACCGAAATCATTATAAAAACGGCTTCATCACAGCTCATTAAGAAAATCTAAAAAATTTTTTGGAAATTTATTTTGATTAAATCTGCTTTCGGAAGCTTTTCAAAAATTCTGCCCAAACTGCCTTTTTAAATATTTGCATATTTCTACGATTCTAAATCAAGCTACGATCATTTCATTTTATCAGACAAATGATAAGGGCGAAATAAAGTAAGTGGAAAACAGTATCTGGGACAATCTTCCAGCGTATTTAGTCTAGTTAAATAAATGATTATCATTGATTTACTTCACTCATTATCAGCAGAATGAGGAAGGAAATCAGTGCAAGAAAAATATTGATGAAATACTGATAGCTCTAATCCAATTTTTTAGTGAAGTACTTAACCTTGGAGTATGGCCGAAATCGTCTTAATTATCGTCATTTATTATCTAAGCAACTCGACTATTGTATTTCGTCATATTTGGATTATTATAAAAATTTATAAATATTTTTAAAATTTCAAATCTTAATGAAATTCAGCAAGGAGAAAAGATTTACGAGGATGGCGATATAGTGAAGCATGAGTGATAACGTAGTTGGCGGCACAAAATATGATTTAGCATGAATGCAGTTCCCCTTTATAAAGGAACTTTTTAACTAAACTTTGCTCTAATAATGAATAATTCATGAGGAATAATAATTTATATCGAAATCGGAAATACGGAATATTATATTACGGAAGCGTAAATATTTTTTCATCAACCATACAATGTTCAGAGCGCTAATCCATTTTAGTACAGAATTTTTCGAGAATTTTTTTCAAAATTATTTCTCCTATACGTTGAATATATTTTTTTTGTGGACATGATAGTTTCCACGGAATTTCATATTTCTCTTATATATCACGAGAATATTAATAAAAATAGTAATTTGCTCTTATCATCTTGATATCAACTTGATTTGGCTAGTTCAGCTGGCTAATGGTAGAAAATTTTTTCATAATGTGTCATACAAATATAAGTGGATCGGAAGCATGATTAGTATTTTTTCACTTTTTTACTTTTTTACTAAAATATTTATGTTTGTCAAGGCTAATGGATAGAAACTGTGTAGCTCGAAGCAACCATGTCATTCAACCATTTGTGTTCGTGGAATTCATCGCTTAACATTGTTTATACAAATCATATTTATCCCTCGGATTACAAAAGTTACAGAATATTTAGAATATATTTAAATTTATATTTAAATATTTAAATTTACATATTTTCCAATTGATGCGAATAGTAATCATAATTAAGATAATTGGATCCGAATGGGCCTTTCTCGACATGCAATCCATTATTGCATTAATTCCAGAAAGAATTGTCATATCTTTTATCATCACTTTATCTGATTCTTTCCAAATTCCCATATTTTTCATTAACACTTCTCCAATCATTTAAGACCCAATTATTTTGGAAAATTATAAAAAATATGGGCAACTGCCAAAGCTAATGGATTTGAAAAACATTAAGAAAGATGCAATTAACTTTTTAAAAATAAAAAATAGAAATTTAAATTATAACTATTTTATATTTTTTTACTATATTTACTATTTATTATTATAATAATATTTACTATTATAATCATTAATACTCCAAAAATTTCATATCTTCAACAAATATATTCTCTAGCATTGAAGGAAGAAATAATACCAAATGACTGGAACAAAAAAATTCCACTGCAAATTTCCTAAACAAGACGATAAATCATAATTTAACAGTTATCAAGGAATCAGCCTGATCGACGTTTCCGAGAAAATTTTCTATCGTCTTCCACTCAAAAATCACCTGATCAAGCTAAGACTTTTTATCGAACGTGGTTGAACCGGCCTATTCGCTTGGAAAGAATGTTGGAATTGTGCTTTGATTATTTCGCTGCGAAAACATTTTATTTTGACCTGCTACAAGAATGGATGCCAGAATCATTTCCAAAAGAAAATGAAATTTTCCATCGCCAGAGAATTTTTAACCAAACTTATTTGATGCCCGAAGCATATAGAATTTATCATCTCTTATTTTTATGGTGCAAAAGCGCTTTTCTATTTATTAATTTAGTACGTTCATGTACGTGCCTATTCTGAAATTAAAAGCTTAAACTAGAAAAGCCTAGTGTCCATTGTCCTTCATCTTCAAGTTCCAATAAGGGCAAAAGCATTCTGTAGTGAAATATCCCTTTTACTTCATTTTTATTAATAATTTAACATAAATACTATTGTGGTACTTACAAAACGTTCATTAACTTTATCTCCTTAAAGAACTTTTTGTAAACATATAGGTTTTTTAATGGATTTCCACCGATTTTTGATATCGTTTTTCAATAAAATTAGTTTCTCTCGTATTATTTTCAGGGTGTTACCTCCTTTTAGCGATGCCAAAAAATATTTCACTACAACTAGCCAGTTTTCATCCATCATTAAAGGAACAGATTTTCCCTATTTTCTTTTTTATTTTTTTCGCTAATTCTGCGATTTCCATTTATTATCGCAAATCACGAGTTTTATTATTTCTGTTAAAATCGAAAAATTTCAACAAAATTAATTTATTAATTAATTTAAATTAATTTATAAAATCTATACGATATAAATGAAATTCTTTTGTGGCAATTTTTATTCCATCGTTTCCTATTTTTTAATCCACAAATAATCCTTTATTGACGTAAATAACTTTCGCATCCATTTTTATTATCATATTTACTATCATTTCTATCATTACAATAATAACAAATTCATTATTATAATTTTATCCTTGCAATTTGGTGTTTTAGTTGTATTTCTTCTTTTAGGACTTTCCAGGACTTTATGGTAGAACTATTTCGAAACTGGAGGATCGGCAATAAAATTATATCAACAGAAAGGGTTAATAATAATAATAATAATAATAATAATAATAATAATAATAATAATAATAATAATAATAATAATAATAATAATAATAATAATAATAATAATAATAATAATAATAATAATAATATAATAATAATAACATTTTTTCTTTGTTTTTCTTTATATTATCGTTCTAGTAAAGCGTTTAAAAAAAAAATTTGCCCAGCAAATAAGTTAGAATCAGATTCAGGAGATTCCATAAAAAATCCATGGAATTTGTCAGTTCCATTAATTTCTTTAAGCAATGCTATACAATCCATGTAATTTTACTAATATCTACTTATTACTACAATTGTCGAGCTTTCTGTGGCTAATTACGAGTTTCCCTTGATTCTCATATATTTGACGTTATAAAATTGAATGGATGTTGATTTGTATCTCTACCGAGAATCGCTCACACTTTCTAAAATTACTTTCATGCATCGAAATTTTAGTTCTATTATTATTAAACATCTCGATTTAGACGGTAAATTCCCCGAATAATTTCCAAATATTTATGCCAATATTTATGGCAATTCTTAAATCGAAAGGTAGTATTGAAAACCGTTAAAAGATCTCATTGTTCTTACTATTTTTAAAACAGGAAACGCGAAAAATCTTATAAATTATTTGCATAAACTTTGTTGCGTTATAATTAAAAGCTGAAAAATTTCCGCCTATTTTTAAAAACTTCGAGGGCCTCAATTCCTTAAAAGAAGAAATTTTTTCATTTTTGAAATAAATTGCAATATTTTGGCTAATTAATATGTTTTAGCCACAAATAAATATTTATTATACCAAATGACATTTGACATTAATGCGCCTTTTATAATGAAATATTTGAAATATTCGCAGATTTATTTACAAAGGAAATTTATTTTTCGCTTTTATTGCTATCTGAAGATTTTATCAAATGAAATTTGATAAAATTTGCATAATTATACAAAGACGGCGAATAAAATATTTTCGTGAAATTAAAAATTAAAAATAAAAATTAAAATGCAAAATAGAATATAAAAATATACAAAATACAATAGAATATAAAAAATCATATATGAACGATTATTTAAAATTTGAAAATTTGCAGAAAAAATATTTCAGTGCATTTGCAATTCTATGCTTCTCTTTAATTGTCACTTGAGGATAGGAAAACCAATAAATTTTCTACCAGTAGATTGCGATTGTTTCCAGCGGAGCCTTTTTTTCATAGAGTAAATTCCATTGAACAATAAAACCAATTTTTAGTAAGTTTAGCTGTTCAATGAAAGCTAAATTATAATCTTAATTACAAGCACAGTTTTTCCGCGTATTCAATTGGTATCAAGAAATCGTTTCTGCTGATGAAAGAATATTCATGTCATCCTTAAATGACAATCATGATTTACACCAGAATACATGTTAAGAGCCATATTAAATTCTGGTATAAAACCAAGCTCGATAAATTATTTGAAGAATGACAAGCAAATGGGAAATTGAAAAAATTTTAAAAAAATAAAAATGAGATTAAAAACAATTGAAAAAACCATGCTTAAGTGAGAAATTAAAAGAAGTAAAATTTGATTTCTCATTTTCTCCTTAGGTAGTAGTGAAGGTACCATTTACAGTGAAATCCGTATGGCTGATGATCTGTCAGCATTTTCCTTTTCAGATAACTCCTTGGTGAAAAGTTGGTCTCTTGGCACTTTCTTGGACTATGTGAATATCATTGTATGGACAAAGCCATAAACATTTTTAATGAGTAGCTCAAAATGAATTTGAATTTAATATATTCAAGACAGCTATGGAAAATCTACTAATTAAAAATCTTAATTTAAGAGCAAACAGAGGTTTTCTCAGTTTACCTGTCACCTGTCACATGGAAGTTCAAGACAAGACTGGTATCATGTGAGGAAAAAAATAAATTGAATCCTTGAATAAATGAATCGCTTTTTATAAAAGAAGAAAATTTTCCTAGAAGAGACTTATTTAGTATTTTCACAAACAGTAAAAAATAAATTATGACTCGCAAAATTTACCCTAAAATTTGCGATACTATTTTCAAAAGCTGCTTTCAAAATAGCTTTACTTAATTTAGTATCTTTAGAATAAATGATAATAGATAAAAATTTTTTTTCCAATGGTTTTGGCTTGATTTGGCTTGTGATTATCAATTTTACTTGCTTGAATCAGCCTTCGCTATATTTGAATTTACATTCAAATCAGCTTTCATCGTTATCCTCGCTTAAAAATTTCGCTGACATTTATTTTCCCAGTAATTTTAATTTTTTATTCGAGGAACAGAAATATTTTTTCCACCTTTTCATGCCTAAAGTCAGGGAAATTTGTAAGAAGGTTTGTGTTGGCGAATTTTCCACCTTTTCATGCCTAAAGTCAGGGAAATTTGTAAGAAGGTTTGTGTTGGCGAAACTCAGCCCCGAGCCAGAACAATAGCCAATGGGCCATTTCTGCTCCATTACTGTAAATTATTTTGATTTGACTTAAGATGTGATTTTTTTTTTTTTTTTTTTTAAATTTCTTCATAATTTAAAAATTTGAACTGTTTAATTGTTAGAAAAAATATTTTAATGAAAAATTCTGAATTTGATCGTAAAAAAATGAATTGTTTCATTTGCGATACAAAAAATGTATTTTGATTTAAAAAAATTGCCACATATATTGGCATAGATAAATTAAATTAAATTATTCAGAGAATTTACTGGCTGAATCGAATTATTTAATAAATGAACCGAAACTTCAATGGATGCAAGTAGCTTTTAAAAATGAGATCGGAAAAGGCTCAAAATCCATATCCGCTAATAATTTTATATATATATTTATTGTCAGATCGTACAGAACCAAGCTAAACTCGTAAAATAGGCCATGTAAGGCTATTTCATAGACAAATAAATATAAGTTATAAATAAGTGCTTATATTAATTAAGTACGACTCTCATGTAGTTTTCCTTTGACTTGATTTAAATACTAAGCAAATAAATTTTACTGGAACTACATTATGAAAAGAGAAAAATCCACAGGTATTTGAAATGCTGGAAATCATGAATATTCATTTATCCTTTTAAACCAACAATTAATTTTCTGTTGATTAATTTTAATTTTATAATTTTGTATTTCTTCAAAACAAATATGTCACCAAACAAAATAACGCAAAGCACACAGTTGAGATACCGAATTGTCGTAAATAATTTTAATTTATTTCTTAAATAATAATAAAATATTAGTCTGATAAACTGTAGTGATAAAAACGAAACGATAGCACATATAATAATAATAAAAATAAAAATTACTTGGATTTATTTGTGGATTAATGAATGGAACAAATGAAGAAAAAAAATTGTTAAGAGTTAAAAGAGTTCTATAATAATAAATAATAAAGAATAAATTAATATTTTCCTAGAGTATTTCAGTTTTTATAATTTATTTGATCAAAATCAATGGAAATCTATAGAAAATAGAAAATGGTAGAAAATTATCTAAAAAATGGAAATTGCAAAAACGAAATTCTTTTGCAGTGATTGCTTTTGCTCGGTGGTATGAAAATTTATGGCGATGAAGCAATATTTTCACTCACAGCATCGCTTAAGCATGAAATATTTCCCAAATGGGGAATCTCCAAATGACGATTACCACTGACGTCGAACGGCAATCGCATGATTTCCAGATTTGCAATTTGCGAGCACATTACTTCGTAATACTTTTTTCTGCAATTCAATAAAGCATTTGAATAAACCCACTAGAAAGAAATGATCGAAATAAAATCGAATGTTGCTTTGAGTTAAATTATTTCGATTTTCTGGCCTTAACAAGCGTAGACATTTTAGTAAAAATTCAGAAAATCCGAATTGTGTCTTGGTGGATTCATTTATATTTCAGCTAGCCAAATGATACATTACGAAAAATTTTCCATACTAATTGCCAGCCTAGTTGTGTCAATATTACCGTAAAATATAAGAGAAATATGAAAAACCGTGGAAACTGCTATGATTACAGAATAATGCATGAAGAAAGGGAATATAATGGAGAAATATCTCGGAAAAACTCCTCAACATATTCTAAGAATGGATTTGCCCTCTGAATGTATTGCGGTATTTTTCCTCCATCAAATTTCAGTTTTAAAAAAGTGGAATAATTGATTTGTTTAAATCGAATAGTGATAGAATGGCTCAGTGGGTTGTTGTTCAATTAGGAGTACTGACGCTGAGGTTCGATTCCCCGCAGGAGCAAACCTGTAAAAAAATGATGCTGTCGACTCATCTATATATCTATATCTCTATCGCCAAGGGACGATCTCCCTGGCATATTGCCCAATTGCGACAAGCCAGAGAAGTGAGTTCAACCAGTAATGGTGAGGACCCTTAAAAAAAAAGTTGCATCGAGTAGTCGGACTCTCATGCCTTCGGCTTAAACGTTTTCCTGAAAAATTCGCTTGATGCTTTCGTTTTATTTCTGCGTTTGAGTGAAATTGCCTCATTTATCAGCACTGAGCCAAGTGAATGAATGTGAACCACGTAACTACTTGAGTATCAGCAAAATATGTTGGAAACATTCCGCTTAACTTGCTTTCCAATTGCTTTATTTCGCCTCCTCATGATTACTAAAATTAATATGAAATTTAATTGAAATTTCAGTAATCCTCGCATATTTAGGCTAACAATATTTTGCCAATATTTAAAATGGCCATTTGGCGAGACTTTTTAAAAAATTCATTAAATCGGAATGGAAATAAGGCTTGGAAAAACTTTAGGTATTCTTAATAAGCTATGATGAGGGCTTTTGTTTGGATATTCTTATCTTACGCTCCTGCGGTGCAAACAAAGTCTATTACGATAATTGTACATGGGATGGATAGATTGACCTAAAATTTAACTGCAAATTTAACTGACAGATTGCAAATGCGTCACAAACTTCTTTGAAAAGAATGTTGATTGCTTTCCGAATTCGACATTTCGTTAGGTTCGTCTCAACAACCGAAACTTCAATCATTTCTCAAAAAAAGTATTGTAAATATTTTTATATTTAAAAAAATTAACCAGAAAAAATAAATCAGGAAAAGCAATATAATGAAAAAAAAATCGGAGAAATCTATATATTTCTCTGAGGTGATAATGAGCAAACGAACGTTTGCAAATATTGCAATATTCAAGTGAAATAGTTAAAATGTTATTTATTTAAAATTATAAAATAATAACATATAAAATAATACTAAAAAAAAATAAAAAATAAAATTTTCAGAAAAACGAGACGATCCTTCAAAGAATTTTATCAATGCATATGATAGCACTTTATGATAAGAACTATTATAAGCACTTAACTAATAAATCAATTAAAATTATTTTTTCAATTTTTTCAATCAATTTTTTGATAAAAAAACTATTTTATATTTTTTCTTGGTCTAAAAGCACTCCAAATAGTTTCAATTTCATTTTTTCACTATATTATAATATAGAAAAATTAATGAAAATCCAATACTCTTATTGGCAAGTGGTACTTTAATTTCGGATAAATAAAATGGCACATAATTCGTAATTTGTCAAATACCAAATTTTAACTTATTAAGAAGAAATGCATAATGCATCAGCGGATTTTAAAATTAAAAAATTTTAAAATAACATATTCAAAACGAAAATGAAATTTTTCTGCATTTTACTAGCTCAAGCGGCCGATTTTTTTGCGTTGTCGACTTCATGTGAAAACTATAAATAATATAATAATATATATATTAATAAAATAATAATAAAAATAATAAAAAATAAAAATAATAAAAATAATAAATAACTGAAAATCGGCAGTTAATATGAGCTGAAAACTTTACATTTTCAAATTATACGTACCGATAAAGCTTGAAGAAATGAGAAATTTGAAAAAAAATTAAAAATTTTTGAGCGATATAAAAAAAAAATATTTCATTGCATTTGTAACAATAATCTTTTTTATTCAATGACTTTTATCTTATAATTTTAGCTATAATTTCCTATCCAAAATATTTAATATTTAATATTTTAATTCAAAAAATTTTAAAATCAGTGGAAATAAGAAATTTCTTATTTTTAATTATTTCTGGTTATAATTATATAATTATTATAATTTTATAATTATAATTTATTATAAATATAATTATTATAATTATAAAATTAATTTTTGATAAATTAAAAAAATTTGAATGAAAGAAAATCGTTCATTTCTTGCACAAATTTTTATAAATGTTAATATAATAAATTTATTTATTTTTATTTATATTTTTATTTTATTTAAATTTAAATTTATTTTAATTAAAAGAATTTTCGGTTAAATCTAATTTCGTAGGGTAGCAATTTTTACCGCCAAAATATTTTCCCATAAATATTTTTCCCCTATTATTATTTTCCCATAATTATTTTTTCCTATTATTATTTTCCCATAAATATTTTTTCCCTATATTATATTTTATTTTTTTCCTTTCTCTATCTTTCCTTTTTCCCTATTAAATTCCCTATTAAATAAATTTTTTTTCATCCATCCTTAAAAATAACACAATATTTTTCTTTGTTATCTCTCCTGGATGATCTTAATACTAGTGAAAAAGTACTTGAATTTTCGATGAACCGTGGACTCACTTACTCTATGAGAGTTTGAAAATCTGTGGTCCACATTAGAAAGATTTTTAATATTGATTAATATTGTATTATATTATTATTGATTCATTTAATATTGTATTAGAAATTAAACAAAATTTTATTTTTATCATTTAAAATTGGAAATTTTAAAATTTTAAAAATGGAAGGGAAAACTGCCGTCTACGAAATTAGATTTATTAAAATTTTAAATTCATATGGATGCTAAGTTATAATTTTCTACGCTTATTTCTATTTTTATTTTTATAAATTTCCATTATATTTTTATCTTCTTCTTTTAGCAATGTAGTGGTTAGGCTGGCTCCGCTGGCTATAAGGGTCTCCAAGCTGCTCGGTCCGACGCCATTGCTAGTAGTAATAGAAGCCATTCCTTTTTCCATCGTCTAAGTCGTCCATATATCGCTGGTCTCCCTATACGTTCAAAATCTTTTCTGGCTGTGTCAGTCCAGGTCTTGACTGGTCCTCCTCGCTTTTGGCGCCAACCATCACAGGGATTAGCAAGCGTGCATCAACTCCTGTGGTGGACGACGGAAAACGTGCCCTAACCATCGAAGGCGTCTTCTCTTTGTTATTAATACAGGTGGTATATGAGCGAAGGTGGATACAAACATGTACTATTTCATCCGTTTGACGGATTCATAAAAAAAATATGAGTGGTTAAAGGCTAATAGCTTCTTAATATCTTCCACTCTCATTGGCTATGTTTCGCAAGATGGAACGAATTGCAGCTATATGAATGCGAATTTTTGTCTTTACGATGATTTCGTGGCAGTTCCATAAAGGTTTCATCAACGAGAAAAACATATTTCTGGCTGTCGTTATCCAGATTACTATTTCATCCTTTGTTTGGGCCATTTGGGATTAGAATGGCTTCTTAGAATGAATAACAAAGATATTCAAAGTCGGACACTTTCTCAACCGGCAGTGGATTGATAAAAGAAGGTATTTTATCAGCATCTTGTATATAAGATTTTCGTTTTATTTACATTGATTTTGAATCAAATTCTCGCTGCAGTTGGCATATTGCCAATCTTAACATATTGCTTAACATTATTTGCATTTCCTTATAACTGTCAGCAAAAAGGACTACATCATTAGCATCAGTATTCGAGATCTGTGATACTATGATCTAGACTAATTTGCCTCTTGAGCATCGACAAGCGATGCCCATTATCCAGTCTATCGCATAGTTGAATGTTGTAGGGAAAGGATATAGCCCTGACGGATAACAGTTTTTATTTTGAAGGGATCTGTCAGTTCCCCATATACACAGGCCTGCGCCAGGATATGCTAATAAAATGCCTTTATGAGCCGAATGATCTTCTCTGGGATATATCTCATCATTTTCCAGAGATCTGCTTTATCAAGCGATCATATTTATATATTTTATTTCTATTCGCTCTATTTAAATTTCTATTTATATAAATTTAAAAAGTATACTGCTGCGTTTTTCTCAGTTCTCAATTTATTCAAATTATTAATATTAGGAGTTAATTTTTGTAAATTCAAAATTACTTTAATATGTCAAAACTAATTTTTAGGTTTTTTTCCTATTTTTTAGATTACCTTTCTTTTTCAATATTTTCATAATAATTTTTATCAATGACGCGGATGAGAAATTGTGAAATTAATATTTCATTGAAATTTAATAAAAAAAAATTTCTGATAAAATATTAATTTTGAAGAATAGCAAACTTTATTCCAACCTCAGTCCAGAAATGTTAATATTTCCAGAAAGAAAAGTCTAAAAACGATAGACTAGCTCCGTGAAATCCACATTTAATTTATTCTCATAAAAAATTATTTTTCTATTTTTTATAAAATATTTTTTATTGTTTTAATATTTCACAATTTTAAATTTGTGTGAAATATTTTCGGAATTTTCCCAAATGTTTCGCTTACCTTCATATTTATTTTTAACTTCCTTTTATTTAGTCCTTATCGCTATCCATAATTTGAAAGATAAAAATAAATATTCACCTTGGACAGACCATATTTCAAATTTTTTGCTAATTCTTGCAAATTTCGTACTTATTTTAAAAAATTATGGAGGGAGAGGGAAGGGAGGCCAATGGCTTTTATGGTGGCCATATTATTATCGTTTTTGGCGAGAAGTCTAAGCGGAAAATTATTTAATATGAAGTTTATTATTAAATAAATTAAATTTATTAATTCCTAATTTTTTAAATCTACGAGGTTGAAAAAAAGAATTATTAAGGTAGAAATTCGCAATTAGTCAAGGGCAATCGAAATTTTATAAGCCACGAATTTTGCAATGAACAATTTGATGCGAAGAAATCGAGCACCACTCAATTTCAGGAAGGCAAATTTCTAAAACGTAAAAATTCACTTGGTGAAATATAAAATCTAATTTAAAATCCATTTCAATCACGTTTACACGTTTAACGACAAAAGTCAGTCAAAAATCAAAATCAAAATCAAAATAGAATATTCTATATGAAAATATAGAAAGAACCATGGATTGTTGAGAGCTTTCATGAAAAAGCCAATACCCGAAACCATGAAGAATCGTTTAGTCTTTCAAAACAAACGAAAATTACTGATAGAAATATCAGTGTAAAATTTGCTTGTGATAATGGAGAATATTGAATTAATTGTGGATTAATAAATAAAAAGAATTATCACAACAAATTTATGATAAATAAAGATAAAATAATGATAAAAAACTTTATTTCCATCGAATAGATTTTAATAAATTTTAATAAATTAATTTTAATGCCGTACAATGTCATAAAGATTTGTAGCGATGAAACTTTAGCAAATATTTCTTACTTGAGATACTATCTGAGTTAAGAACCAGAATAGACTCTCAAACTTGGGTGACTACATTGAAATCTCTTTGGTGCCTCTTATTTGAACCATTTTGTAATAAAGCCCAGTTCGCCGGCCTCACTTGTACCATAAATATAAGCGGAATTTCGAAGAGGTCTCTCATTTCCTAAAAAAAAATCATGTGGATCAGCATCTGGATCCAGCCTTTAATCTTGCGGTGCTGAAACCCATTTCCTCTTCTTATTTTTACCTATTTAAGGAACTAATTACTTATAAGGACAAGGCTCTTCGATCCCAAGCAATTGTACACCCCTTAGTCGCATTTTAAGTTACCCAATTCAAAGTTTTATGATCATCGTGTCTGTGTCTCAACTCCTAAAATTTTAGAAAAATCCTTGAATTTGTCCAAATCCTTGAACTAGAAAAGAATCATGTACAGGCCAGGCTTCCTTGTGGTTATGGTTGACCAATAGGAATTTATTATTATTTTGATAATTTGACAGGTCTTGGAGAAAATTAAAGTACTATATAATCGATCTTTATTACCTTAAATTATTACTTTGTTACTTTAAATAAATTGGCAAAAATTTGCAAAATTTACAATCCAGTTTTAGCACTTTGCTCTTTAACAAATGGCCCATTATTTTTAAGATCTAAACGATTGACGTTTCATTATCATATGCTCGCATTCTTTCCACAGGCTGGTTCCAACTACACAGTTGTGCTTTTCACAGATCATCCATAAAAATATGTTCAATATCAAAATCCTCTGGAAAATAAAATGTATGTGCCCAACGACATTTCTGATTCGAATGCAGCATCGCAAATTTATCGATAAACATGACGCAAAACACTCTTATGATCGATTCATAAGAAAAGGCCAAGCAGTCCTGGACACGATAAGCGACCTACGTATTGTTGCCCTGGAGGTGCTTGCTTGTGAAAAAAAATCTCATTGTCCACATTCTGTGCATAGGTTCCAATTACATGGTGCCATATGCCTTTAAAAGAGAAAATCGAAGAATTTATCACATAAAAATGAAATTATTGATAATATTGAAAAATTTAAAATTTAAAATAAACGATAGGCGTATAAAATTATTTCATCGCTAAATCGTACCAGTAGATGCCAATTGCCACCAAGTGAATTGCGAAAAAGTGCCAAGTCTGCTGACGCGTCCCTCATCGGTTCATTTCACTTCGATTTTTTGAGGGAGAAATTTAAATCGTAAAATTATTAAAGTAAATTATTATTAATAGTAAATTATTAAAAATTATTATTGTTATTTTAAATTTGCGAGAGAAATATTGCATTTCTTAAAAATTTAATACGACTCTCTGCTTCTATTATTGATCTCCAATTCTTTGATCCTCGCTTTCATTATCCTTAAAATTCCAGTTTACGTACATAGTTCCCTCCTTACCCCATGTGAGTATCACCAGTCGGACCTTCAGGAACTTGGAAGAGGAAAGGTAGAAAGAAGCTTTCAGAGAGTCTCGTCCGAAAATCCTCACTGGAAACGTAGAGAGGATTGGCTGCGATTCGAACCGTTGTTAGATTTCGTATTAGTAGCTCGGCTCGCCTTAATCATTGTACTATTCTAATGCTTTAAATTTCATTATGCTTAAAATTTATGGATATATATAAAAAAAAGTCCACAACCCTCCCGTTGGTGGCAATAACCCCAACGACCTCAATCTTAGGTCCTCTGCCAAAGGTTTGGGAGATTTAACGGGTTCTTAGTAATTCCTAGTAGTGCGCTCTTCGTGGATAGAATCTGATATCTGCTGAAGCCACTTTTCTAGCTTAGAGGGTCCCATAGTTCCAAGTGCTCCAATTATAACTTTAGCCTTTATTTTCCACTTCTTCGCTAATTCCTCTTTCAGCCTTTGGTATTTTCCTAATACTTCCCATATTCCTTCTTATCGTTCCAGATGAACCCGCAAAAATTATGAATTATGGCAATGATATAGTCAAGCATAATGAATTTATTGGTTTTATTACAGGTTACTGAGATCTATTATTTTAATCCTTCTTCTAAGTACCATTGGTACCATTAGTACCATTGGTTTGGTTGTCTTTATTGGCTACTAGGATGACGATTTCTCTCACCTTTTAATCGAAATAATGAACTTGCAATGAATTCAGTTCATTTCTCTCAAAGCCCATATATCGCTGAATCGTTTATGTATACTCTTTTTTCTCTCTCTCTTCTCTTCTTCTTTTTTTGTCTCTCTCTCTCTCTCGTGATATTTCTATAATTTTGGTAAACCTTAAATCTACACAATCCCTTCCCCACTTCATTACCAACCCCTACCAACCCCTCCCCCTCCCACTCTGAAGTCCCACCCAAGTTTCTCACCCCCCTCTCTCCCTCGAAAATCTTTTTCGTTATCATTTCCTGCTTTTAAATTCAAGTAAAAAACTGAAATAAGTATAAAAACCGAAATTGCGTCCCATTCGACTTTCTTTAATTTTGTGTGCTATTTCGCTCAGTCCTTTTTACTTTCTTTCTCTACCACTCTTCTCGATATATTAACAATAGTCGCGTATTTTTCATCTAGCAATGCGTCGTTCATCGTGTCAGCAAGAAATCAATCGTGTATGGCCGTAGTGTATAGCTGGGGGGAAGGGTTCGCTAAAGGGTATTAGGAAATAAGTCCATTCGAAGAGGAGTTTGGCTAAGTAGAAGGAATCGATTAAGGCGAAAAGGATTAACTGAAGGGAATAAAGGAAGTTCGCTGATATTAGTTGAAGTGATTCGTTGACTCGGATGATTTGGATCGTTCTGAATTCATTAGTTATTTCTTATCACTTATCAGTTCTCTTATTCTTATCACCATTTTTCGCCCATATTTATTTTTTATTAACGTCGATTTTGCATATTTTGTAGGATTTATCCATCTCTATATGGCTAACGGATCGTCAACAACATATACGGTTTCATTTAATGTTGACGTTGGAATTTTACGACCATGGGAATATGTTTTTGTTTGTGGTTCATCAACGAAACTTGGTGATTGGATCGTATCGAATTCGCTAAAATTATCACCGTCTTCTGAATCACCGTTCGTTATTTTATTTTGCTAAAATTTTATATTTGAAAAGTTTGAAGCCGACGAATACGCTGGTTAGGCTGGCCGCCATTACAAGAATTGACGCTATTTCTCGCTATTTTCTAAACACTATGATTGATGGCGTCAAGAGCGAGGAAGACGAATCAAAATGATGGTTTAATACAGCTATAGCTAGAAGAGATTTTGAACATATAGGCGTCCGAGTTGAACTTAGGCGATAGAAGCAGCAGTGGCTTATTTTTAATTATGGGTCGAGAAGCCTGAAACTACCGTTGAAGCCAACCTAACCAATATTTTATTATTCATTTATTTCTACCTCCTCCATGGGTTGCTTTTCTTTTTTCGGTTTCCTCGACTTACCATCCTTTTTCTCCAATTTCCAGTTGGGGACTTAGGCATCTTTAATAACTTTATTCCTGTCCCAAATATTTACTCGCGGTCAAGAAAATAAAATTGAACCGATGTTGTTTGCCTTGTTGTTAGAAGCCGCATTATACGACTTTAATGCTCAATTTGCACCATTAAAATTTAGAGTAATTTTGAGGACTGATAAATTTATCATTTGCAAGAGAATATAAAAATAAAATGAAATTACAAATTTTCCGAAAATTTGATGAATTGATAAGCTTATCAATTGCTAGAGAAAGTGAAATTTTATTTCGTTTAAGAAATATATGGTGTGATGTTGTACAGTTTCAAGAATCTTTTATAGAATTTCGTTATTTTATTGGTTATTTTCTTGATATTGGATCTACGGACTCTGCTCCGGTTTCTTTTCTGATATATTTTTAAATTTTGCTTATTTTTTTCCTTTTCTAAAATTTTTTGCGTAAAGTTCATTTGTAAAGTTCTTAAGAAGAAATAATAAATGAAAATTTATTTTACTAAGTTCCATTTTAACTTTACACCTTGTAAAAATAAAAATAAATAAAAATTTAATGAAGAGAAAAAAAAAATTTTTTTCGAAATTTTCAATTATTTATTTTAGTAAATTAATTTATTTATTGATATTTGTGCATAGAACATCATCCTATACATTTTTTTTTTATGTTTTAAAGAGATATTAATTAAATGATAACAATTATCCATAGAAAGTATAGTTGAATCTCAAGCCCCTCGTTGGATTTAACTTTTTAATAATATTTTATTTGTTTTATTATGATTTTCAGGAGTTATTAATAAGTAAATGGGAATCATTTTTGCAAGCGCGATCTGTTAAGCTAGAAGATTTATCAAATTCAATTTGCTGTATTCATCATGTTTTTGGCGAAAATAGTGACTTTTTTTTTAGTTTTTTAAATAGATAGTAGATTTCAGCCTGCTTGGCTGCCTATAGACCCTCTCTATAGTCTGAAAGAAGAAGCTAATGGCTTTTTTTTTCAGAGTTGGATAAATAAATATTCATTCATTAGCAGTTTTCTTCTTAATTAATTGCCTGTTGTTGAAGAAGATTTTTTATTTCTTTCATAGCAAATGCATTTTATAGAAAAAAAGATTTAAAGTTTAAAAGCATAATTAATAATATATTTTTAACGAATGTTTATTTTTATTTTTGAAAAAGTTTTCAAAAATTTTGTGAAATTAATAAAATTAATATATTAATAAATTAAATTAATAAATTAGTTAAACGGTTAAAAAATGAATTAGAAGATTAGTTTTCAGTGATCATTTTTTGCGTTTTCGACAAATTATCAGTGAAACGAGTTTTAAAATTTTTTAATCATTTTTTTTTCCAATAACGTTCGTTAATTCTGATTAATCTCATTCTGATGGCTTGTCGAACCAAATAGATTTTGTTAGGAATTTACTAGGTTGTTAGGGTCGATTACCAGCATTACTCGTATTTTTGAAAAGACAGGCCTACTTCTGTCAGAAGTGGAAATACAACATCGATGCTCCGAATTTAGAGCAACGAGCCACTCGGAAATTTCACCTTTTTTTTATTATATTATATTTATTTTTTTTATATTTTTGTCACCACAATTTCTATCGTAAATTGATTTTGTAAAAGATTATACTTTAGAAGGAAAACAATTTATAAGTGATGGCTGGCTTTCAAGCAAAAATCAGAATGAAATTCTATTACGGATTCACGGTGATCCCTTCAATTTCTTCACAAAAGCGCATGCTAAACGTTCATATCGTTTAAAAGTTACGCCTTTTGACGTCCGACATAAAGAGGTATATTTATTTATTCCATACAAATAAAGGTTTATTTAAATTACACCGTATAGATATAAGCAAACGGTCACTACTTAAATAAATCGCTTTCGAAATTTGTCTAGTTCGACAAATCAGCGAAGCGAGTTCAACCAGTTTTTCCGATTAAACTTGTCATTAAAGCTGAAATTGAAGTTAAAGACCCTATATTTTTTCGTTATTTTTTCAGAAGTCGAGAGAATCATCTTCATAAAATTTATTTTTTTAACCTTTGTTATTTAGATTTTCAATTACGATTTAAAAGGAAAAGCGTTGTGGAGAGCTTGTTCTGTTTATAAACCATCAGTATGATATAAATTCCTTTAATATGTGTTGTACTAGATCAAATTTAGAATTTTAGAAATAGTTTTTTTTGTTGGTTTGTGTAGACTATCAATTAATATACTTCGAACCAATATTTGATGGCTTTTCAGATAGGCAGCATTGATGATGATGATGAAGGTCAAGATGGAATTCAGCTTCCGCCACAACCATCTTTTTCCGTAGCCCATTTAGCGGTATGTTTGTTTTTTTTCTTTTTCCGATATTTCTATATTTTCAGTGAATTCAGTGAATGCGTATGATGTTGTATAAGGCAATAAGTTGTTAAGTTAAGTTGTTTAAATCATATATACATATATGTATATATATTTCTAAAAATGTGATAATTGTAAGTAGGATTACGAGATTTAAATTCGTTTTTAGAAGGACATAAGTCTTAATGATAGATTTTGATAGATTTGTTCGATAAAAAAAATTACACCCTTTATTTCCACTTGCTTTAATGGTATGCGTAACGCATTTACCTTATTTTCTTTATTTATCGGACTAAATCATTTTTTTGCAAGGGAAGATTTAGGAATTTGATAGAAACTGTAAGAATTGAAAATTTATATATATTTTCAGCCTTGAATTCAGTAGCTCGAAAGACTCTGGATTGCTGGAAAGCATTCATAGGCGAAAAAACTGGGTTTTTCAATAGATTTATAAGATTCATCCCACCTTTACCGTTTGAAATTTTTCTTAATAATTAGTAGTAAAATATGTGCTTGCGTTACTTTTTGTTACCTTACTCTTTTTATTTTTTTTTAAATACATTTTATTCTTTTAATTAGTTTAGTCAGTATGTTCGATAATGAGATAATGATCGATTCAAAAACAATTTTCTAATTTTCCACAAGCCCTTGCTTTTTTTTTAGTTTTGAGCTTATCAATGTCCCATTCATTTTCAACGAGGCTTTTTCTTGTTTAGATCCAACAAAGTTAATTTTTTTCTCGTCTCTGTCAATTCAAATCAGTCATCTAACATCGAACGACGATGTTTCAGATATAAGAAGCACAGCGGATGTTCTCATCGATTTACAATACTTCTTATCTACGATGGCGTTTCTCATGAAGGCGTGAAGGCCATTTGGTGTCGCATAATACTTGTTCTACATTGGATTGTCTCAAAATAATCTCTTTTTGAAATGTGCTTAAATGCATCCAGCGACCATCCATTTTCAGATTCTTTCTTCGGATGAACCGCTTTTTCACGAGCAATCGCTTTTTGGCGAGGAATTCAAAGTGGGCAGAGATTATTTCGTTTTTCGAACAAGATCTGTTGCTGTTGCTTATCTTGTTAGTTTAGTTACTTGGCTTAAATTTAACTAATTTAGAAAGAAACGAAAAATAAACAACATCTGTTCGATTCTTACCCCTTCTAAATTAAAAAATAATAAAAATTAAATATAGATGGTGCTGGAGAGCCAACTCCATTCCTATTATATGTTGATTTCATGGTGAAAATAATGCGTGCAATACCTATTTATTTCCTCTTAATTCTTATTTATATAAAATTATTGCAGGGTTTTCGATTGGAACTTTTTTTAAATGATTGCGATAATCTCAATTCTCTTAAACGTTTTGCTGTAGCCTACGCAATGCCGAATGCTTTTCCTGGTGATTATGGTGTCGCATCAGTTAATATGATGTCAAAACATGATCGTCCTATAGGCCTTTTAAGAGGTTATTTCAGATTAGTTATTATTATTTTATGCTATAGTCGCAGAATAATAAAAAACATTACTGATTTCGAAGTATTTATATCGGGCAATAAGCGTATTTAAATACAACAGTTTTATGGTCAATGATTGGAATTTTTCATTCATTTTCGTTGCAGTCGATTATCTGTTCATGAATCCTTTGCTTAAAGACGTTCAACTTTCAATGGCAGTAAGAACTTTCTCGAGACACTGGAAAAAGCGCCAAGCCCTTGAAGTTGGCCATAGAGGAATGGGTAATTCATATACAAAGTGTGTTTTCTACCAAGTTTTTTCTAATTTCTTCATTTGCATTTTTTGGGCTTATTCTTGCTTACTTTCAGCATTTTGTAAATAATAGTAATACTTTTTGTGAGCATCTTTTCCAGCTTTCCTTTATCCATTTACTTAATTTCTTCATATAACCAGTCGCTGTCCTTTTTTTTTGAGGTGCTACTTTAATATAAATTACAGAATGGCAGCAGGACGAGAAAACACCATATCATCATTGAATTCAGCAGCCAGCAAAGGAGCTGATTATGTGGAATTCGATGTACAGTTATCGAAAGATAAAGTGATTTTATTTTGCTTCATTTTTCATTTTTTTTGAAAAATTTTGAAAATTTTATTGAAAATTTTTTCAATAAAAGTTGATTTTAGATCGCTGTCATTTTCCATGATTTTCACGTTCTCGTTACTGTAGCGAAGCGAGATCTTCCAGTTTTTCAAGCAAACGATTCAGCCAACGATTTGTCAAGCAATTTTCATGAAATGGCTGTCAAAGATTTAAAATTAAAACAGCTTCAACTCCTTCGTGTTTCTTTCCATTTGTTTTGCTTAATTGTTGCCATTTTTATTCCAACATCTACGTGAATGTTTACGAATAATTTGCATTTATCTACATTATCAGATCTTTATTATTTATATAGAAAAATTTTGCTCTAACTCTAACTCTTCAGATCATTTCCATTTATTTCCATTTCAGTTGGAGCATCGGAATGTTAGCTTAATTCTTTGCCGAAACGATTCTCTACCGAAGGGCTCATTAAGATTAACAGCAGAAGCCGATGAAGCTGCTGAAAATCATCCATTTCCTACTTTAGTGGAAGCACTTCAACGCGTCGATCCATCAGTTGGATTTAATATTGAAATCAAATATCCTATGATGCAAAGGGTTAATATTAAATTCATTTCTACTGAAGTCAACATTTTATTTATTTCTTTTATTAATTAATTAAAAAATATATTTTAGAATGGCGAACACGAATGTGAAAATTATTTTAAACATAATGAATATATTGATATTATATTGAGCGATGTTTTTAAATACGCAGGTGATCGACGCATTTTATTTTCATCTTTCGATCCTGATATTTGCGCATTGTAAATTTTCAATTTTTTATGAAAATTTCTGATGCCTTCATTATGAATTTGTTATGGCTTTTTATTTAGCTATGGATTTTTGATTTATTGAAAATCTATTATTAATACTTAACTGTCTATACGGATATTCACATATATTCCTATTCTTGTGCAACATTTTATGAGGAGTCAGTAATTCAGTGGAACTAGCCAAGTTAAGAATTGTATAGAAGAAGGATATGAATGGTATTAATATTGGTGTTAATTTTTAGAATAAATGCCAAACAGCAACAATACCCTGTGCTTTTTTTGTGTCTTGGTTTAACAACACGATATGAACCATTTGTTGATCTTCGAGCCTCAAGTTCAAATTCTGCTGTGAATTTTGCTGCTAGTCTAGGCATCCTGGTAAATATTACTTTTCAGTCGGTTAGGGGAAAACTGATCGACTCTTTTCTTTATTTTAAAATTTAATTTTAAAAATTTTATTTTCTTTATTTTTGTGGATCTGTTTTTTAATGGATCTCCTGCTATTTGATTTGATTTTAATTTGATTATATCATTGAATTCAATCAGCAGTTTGCTTTTTAAATTAGGTTTTTATTCATAATAATTTCAGGGTGTAAACTTTAATTCCGAAGATCTTTTACGTGACCCATCACCGATCGAACGTGCCCGACATTTTGGACTTGTTTCGTTTGTTTGGGGCGATGATCTTAATTGCAAGGAACGCATTGATTATTTTAAGAAAGTATTACTCGTAGATGGCGTCATTTATGATAGGTCAGTGATTTCATGCTTTTGTTTTTTACACGTTTGGCGTATTGCATAAGTTTTTTGGTAACCTAGTTTAATTCAATATATTTTTCGCATTTTTAAAAATTTTATTGATTTTTCGAGCATATACTATTTCTATATTATTCAGTTCCAAGGTACATTTAAGGATTTAGTCTTTTAATTCACAAATGTAGCTTCTTTAAATAAGTGATTTTAGGATCGGCGAAATATGTGGTGAACGGCGTAACGTATTTTTAATTGAACGTGAAGCCAAAACATCACTTTTCAAGCAAGGTGTTTCTCCAACTAGTTTGGATGATACACCTTCATCACCTACTATTTCTGAAAAATCAGTTTCTTCCTATTCATCGACTGTTTCGTCAATTTCGCCTTATCGTGAAAACGGTTACTTGAATAAATGATTCTCCTACCATCTTATAGAATATAAAATTTCTCATATTTTTTTCAATGATATATCATTTTATTTCTGTTGTTTTTTGATTGCATCTCATCAGTTTATATTTTTTTTTCTGCTACGAGGTTTAACTAAATTTCTGGTTCGCTTTATTTTCAGCATAATTGGATAGAATATTAGCTTATATGTAAATTAGTTTCGTTTAAAGTGTGAATCAAATTTCAGTTTGTTTAAGGATCATATAAAGTAAATTGGACAAATTGATCTGATGGTGATACTAGCTTATATATTTCGTATTGTGCCAACATCGTTAAATAATTCATTCACATCTCATAAATCTTTCTGTATTTTTTTTTCTGGCATTTATTAATTTTTTTCAGCAAAAATTTCTCTTTTTGATATGTTTTTTTGTAGTACAAAATAATATATATTTTGTTGTTTTTCCCCAATTTTTCCAAAAAAGTACTTTTTAATTGAATTTCGAATGCAAATTTGCTTTTTTGTTTTATCGTAAAATATGAATTTTTGGACCATTTTTTTAACCATTTTGGACCATTTTTGATTTTATTGATGGAAATAGAAAAAATTTTCTTGAGAAATATTTGAAAAATTCAGTTGGAAAAATTAGTTAGTTTTTCAGTTAGTTTTTTTTCTAAAAAATTGGAGAAGAATCGAAAAATTCGTGAATTTACTAGATATTTCATGATTCTTGGATATTAATTTTTTAAAATTTTTTAAATTTTCTAAATTCTTACGGTGTTTTTTTTCTAACGGTGAATTTTGAATTTTATTAGTTTTGTTAACATTTAAAAGATTTTTTGGGTTATTTTGTCGACTTTTTTTAAGACTTTTTACTGCACATAACTGTGAAAAATAATTTTGGAAAATTATTTGACTGGTTTAAGCCTTCAGTGCTTTTGTAATTTTTTATATATTCTCGATATGTTGTTCATTGAAGCCTTTTCGTAAGCGAATCAATTTCGGCTTTTGCTTAAAAATAAGACTAAAAGATAATTAGTTAATTATTTCCCGTATCATTATACCCTCCCCTTTTAAATTAATTATTTCCGCATTATTTATACTTATAACTAAGGACATAGATCATAGTTTTTTAGTATCTCTCTGGCGGAAGATTTATCCAAATGCGTCATTCTAGTGGCGGATGAAATGTTTCTGGGGAATTATTCAGTTGCTGATAAGTCCTGATAACCAATGATTAACTGGCATCGTATTCACCTATCCATATTCGAAAAGAAAAATACTTATTTGTCTTATTATTTCTATAAATTAAGAAAAAATCGAATAATCCAAAGTTTAAACCATTTGAAAATCGCAATATATTTTTGTATATTGAAATGTTGAAGGTTATTACAACTCATAAAGTACATTATTATAAAGTAAAACATCAAAAATGTTTCTACTCGTTTATTCGTTTTATAAAAAATCACAGAAATTTTCAGCTAATGGAATTTTAAATTCGTTCCTTATCATTTATCACTTTGATACTTATTAGAATGCTTATTTGAAGCCTAAAGTCATAATAGAATCCTGAAAACACTATTTGAAAAACGTAGGTGCGAATACAAATTATTGTAGGCATTTTAGCTTTTTCCATAAATTCAAAAAACATTTATCGTTTATCATTTGTCAATTTATCATTTGTTTCAAAAATCTGCGTTTTTTGAATAATGAGCATGATTTTGATGAATTTTGATGAATGTATAAAAGTTTTCTAACAATTTTTATCATTTTCGAAATAATTATTATTTTATTTTTTATTATTTAATTATTATTTTAATTTTTATTTTTTTTATAATTTAGTAAAAGTATTTCTATTTTATAAATGATAGAAAAAATTTTAAAATTTACAAAGTTATTACTTCCAATAAACTTCATTTCTTTTTTTTTTGCGCCGAGGTCTAAGCCTAAGTTTTCTTCTTTTTACTTTTTATTGGCCAAGGATTTTTAGATTTTTGAGAAATTAAAATCTTTCTTATCCTAATTTCCAAACGACAATTAATTTTTTATTTGTTCCATCCATATTTTTATTTTTTTTTTAAGTTTATGTATGTTTTTTTTCTTATTTTTCTTCAGCTAAAGGGTATGAATGAAATCTCTTTAATCTTTTTTTTTTTTTTAATCCACGCAAGGGACGTGTTATATATTGTTATAGATTGCCGGTGCTTCTATCTCACATATAATATAAACCAATGGTGAAAAATTGGCCATAAAAACATTCAAAAGACCTAAGGACTTGATAAGTGAAGCTGAACCAAGAGAGAAAGTTCATACATATTTTCATCTAAATATCTAAATTTCTCATTTTTTTTCTCCCAGCCTTCCTTTTATTAGGATAAGTGAGCGACAAATAATTTTCCAAATTTAACCCTTGCCGTTCTAACTTCATATTGCAGGAAAATCTATGGCAGTACATTGCTATTCTTAGAAAAATTTCAAGAAGCCTAGCTTTCTGCGGTGACTAAAGTGAGCTCCTTTAATAGTAACTGCAACTTGAAATTTCCGCCGTAAGTCACTTGATGATAATAGACTTTTTCACTTGGTGGATTGTAATCGACACCAGGATTTTTTAATGATATCTTTCGTTCTTTCTTTCCACTGCAGGTACGAATCGAATCCTTAACTTTCAAAATGTTGATCTGGACCATGATCCAACTGATTATCCTCGCACTATCTGTCGTTTGTCACTGTATAAATCCTGGCAAAATATACTGAAAAAATATACTGAAAAATAATGAACTAAGAAAGAGGATAGAGAATTAAATCGTGAAACATAAGGGTCCATATCGTGTTCGTACCGTTTTCAGAAAAACTGGATATTTAAAATGTGAATAATTATTGTATAAAATTGTGTAAAAAAAACCTGAAGTTTATACAATAGATCCCATACAAATTAGAAAAATAATTTAAAATTTTTCATCATTCAAATTTACACTTCATGCAGTTAACTTCAAAATATCTACAAATACGAATGCTTCAAGAACGATGGATCGTTAATGGAAACAATGAATAAAATTATGTGTGAATATTTTTTCTTTCTGACCATGAAGCTGCAGTACAAGTTGCTGAAGCCAACGAAGAGTTACCACCATATTCATCTTTGGATCTGAAAAAAATGATGAAGAAACTGATGACCTTCATAACCGCTTAAAAATTTCTAATAGTAGTCCAAAAATTAAGCTATTCTATTTATCTATCTATTCTATCTAACTCTATTTTCCCCTATTTTCATTTTTTATCAGTCTCTAGATTTGCATTACCGAAAACTTTCCCTATTTCGGCCGTATTCATGGACTTCAAGTTGCGAATATATTAATTTTATTAATTTTATTCAATCTACACCAAGAAATTTTTTTCCGCCAGCAAAACGCATAATCTATTTATACTGACTATATGATAAATTCCTTCCAAGTGTAGAGTATTGATCTCATATAGTTTAAAATTATCATTACAACATTAAAATAAGCAATATTTAGACAAGACTTTTTTAATTTTTAGAACATCGCCGCCTACGACTATTGTTCGCCACAGTAATCTCGCTAATTGCGAATCATAGTAATTGCGAATAGCCTAAAAAGGCGGAAGTTCAGGAGATGTGATCAAGGAAGAATTTGAACGCACAAGTGAACCTAGGCAGTTGAAAAAGGAGCAGCTTCTATTATCAGATATGTATGAAAACATTAGGGAACCCTACTGACGTTCATACAAACAACGAAATTAAAAGGAAAAATTTTTAAACCTTGGAAGACCGGCATGCTGATCATTCATTGGCGTTTCACCATTTGTATCTAAAAAACACAAAACCTCACAATTGAATAAAATTAATAAGAATCAAAATGTTAAAAATTTGCATGAAACTTGAAAGAGCAAATAATTTCCGCATCTTTAAAAAGAAATTTTCCATTAAATTAAATTTTAATTTTTTGAATTCGCTTTAAGAAAATTTTTTCGCGAATTAGGAGAAATGATATTAGTGACACCATGCTTTCTGGTTAATTTCAAAATCAAAAACAACATTATAATCATTTCGGTGCCTTAAGATGGTTTATCAAATGAAAATGGTTTCGTTCGAATCAGATTAACGCACCAGGCTTCGTGGTCAGCAATATCGCCGAAAGTTAAAAGCAAAAATAAAATGGCACCATTGCTGGGTTATTTGCTCTTATTTTGTAGCGATGCTGTGGCTGTATTCTCTATTTCAAAAATCTAGGTGGTGCTAGCAACTCATTATCCCTCGCCAAAGAAGTCCCTGGTGAAATTCATCTGGCCCAATAGCTCCTTACCAATAATATTAAATTCCTACCATCAAAAAAATGCGAGCAAAACATACTTGAAGCTCTCACCATTTCACCAAAACGGTTTGTATCATTCATATTTCTGTGCCCACGTTTTTTTTGACACCAAGGACGAGCTTCTTCATTAAACCTTTAAAATTAAAATTATTTATAGTTAGAACCAATAAAAAATATTAAAATTCCGAAATAAAAAAAATATCGAAAAAATATCGAAAAATTCAATATTTTTGCGAAATATTACTCACTAAAGTAATCGCGCACTCAGCTATGCCCCTAAGTTAGATTTCAAAAAATTTTCATACATAAAAAATTGTAATGTTAATATTTTTGCGAGTTGAATTGTTAATCTCCAAAAACTTTTAAAACAAAAAAATGCAAAAAGTGAAAAAATCGAGCCAATCTTTCAAGATTGTTCAAACATTTTATAATTGAAAAATAATGAAATAATAATTACTAAAAAAATAACATATAGTAAATAAACATATAAATAATAATGGCACCTATTCACCAGCTCAATCGCTTCACCGATTCGTTCAAGTGGTGGTTCAACAAAATGCACTTCCTCGATTGGCTCAACATCAACATTTGGTATAGAGAACATCGCTGAAAATTTTAAGAAAAAAATCAAAAAAAGATGAAGTTAATAATGCTCTGCATAAAATAACAAAAAAATGAAAAAAAGACCTTTTAATTCAAGCATCGCCTCAACAGGAACTGGTCCAACACCATCGATACGAGACTGCCGCATTTGTCGATTAATCATTTCCTCCTCGGTGGGGATCATTATAACACATTTGCGCTAAAAACGATATAAATATTTAATCGAGTCTAATTGTTAATAACATATGTTTAATTTGTTTAAAATTCAATGACAGAATGACATAACAAAAAATTTTTATATATAACAATTAAATTTGCAAATAGATGAAAAATATAACCTGGAAATCTTTAAATTGTGTCAACTTCCTCTTCCTAGCTTCCTTTGACACATTGGTTTGATCAACAATATAGTTTCGTTTCCTACGACATGCTAAAGTTAATGAACGATTTAAAGCTTTCGCAATGAGACCCATAACCATATCCCATCTTCCCTGAAACATAATATTTTCTTTACAATATCTTTTCCTTACAATTTTGCATAAATCTTTAAAAAACCTCCTTTAAAAAAATTTCATGTGATGAGAACCACATTAAAATTAAAAGCTCTATTCATAGTTTAGTCTTCTTTATATATCACTGTAGCTTCCAAAATTCATAAAAAAAAGATTATCAAAACAAAAAGATCAGATTAAGAACAATCAAATTTAAAACCTGATGAACTCGACTCCTCGCAATTCCATTTACTTTCATAGCTGCAAGAATAGTATCAGTGCTTAGAAGAGTCCATTGCTCAAGTGGATGCTCTCTCAGGTATTGTCTTACCCACGTCGTTTTGCCAACTCCAGGCAATCCCACCATCATCAGAACCTGAAAAAACTTAATTCCTCATAAAATCTGATGTATAAAAAAAATAAACAAGAAATTAGATGTTTAGGTAGATAATTTTTTCTCTATTCATTTTCATCAAATAACCATAAAAAATCTAAAAAATTCCTTCCTTTAGTCTGAAATTTTAAAAATCTTGCAAATTTAAATGAAGTTAAAGATACATAATAGTGTAAAAATTGAACTCCATATTTAAAAAATTTTTATATATAACAATTAAAGTTGCAAATATTAACAGAAAAAATTAGAAAGCCTGTTGTTTATTAAATCTGTTATCAAAATTAATGGGACTTACAGTACATTCACTTTTACTCGGTGGAGGAGTAGGTCCTCGAAGTAACATGCCTCGTTCAATTGTATCCAAAAAAAATGCGTTTATATTTTCCAACCGGTTCAAATCCAACCAATCATCCAATGCATTATTTCCAAAATTTACTGCCATTTTACAATTTTTTGTGCAAAAATGTGGAAATATTACATCACCAGTTGAAAATTTAACGTCATTAAATGCAACACCAAGAAATCGATCATTTTTCCAATACGAAATTTCGGAGGCTTGAAGATCCTTTGTATAAAAAAAATTATTTTTGAAATATCAGATGATAACTGAGATATGTAAAAATTTTGAAAAATTTTAAAATAATGAAATTCTTTCAAAATAATCGAAAATGCAAAAAAAGAAAACATACGAGCACAGTTGTAATAATATCATTTATACGGAAGGTCTCGCCAAATTCAGAGAAAATAGTATTCACAGCTCGTCGAGCCATTGAACTGAATGCGTATGAATTAGCAGCTTCACCCAACTGAAAAATAGTGAATAAAATATGAAGAATTAATTTTAATTCTTTCTTTCCTTCTTACAACATTCATTATCTGATTCATTGAATTTACTGATCACGAAACGATAAGACGGTCAAAAGATTTCGCTTAAAGCAGTATATTAAATTCTTATTCCCTAAGCAGCCTGTAACCAAAAGTGAAATCCAGGTGAAGCAAAGAATAAAATTCCTTCTATTCCTGAATGATTCCAAGTTATCCAATTCTAATGATCAGTGGAACCAGTCAAATTAAAAACAACTATTAGAAGACAAAAAATTCTAAATATGCTTCATTAATTACAAGAGTAAGACATTTAAATAATCCTTTTGCTGCTTAAAAGCTAAATGCATAAATGAGTATTTAGCATCCAGCTTATTTCATTTTCAACAACGGTTGAGTCAATAGATTAATTAACTACTAATAAACAATAAAAGATAAATTAAAAATAAATAAAAATAATAATACATATACATGTAAATAAGATATATGTAAAGCAAATATAAGAAATGCACCATATTTGTTGTGTTGTTCAAAGACCATCCGATTCTAACATCGTGAGCGTTCATTTCATCGAATGGAAGATGCTTGACAGGCAAATATTCAGTGATCTAATATAAAAATTTTAAATGAAATAAATATATATACATAATTATAGAGATGAGAGTCAACGATATAAAATAATTTCGCCAGAATGCTCTAAACACTTTAAAAATCACACAAAATCATTCATTGAATAAAATATCCAATCTTTTAAAAGAAGAAATTAGTCTAAATTAGTTTAAAGTTAATTATAAAACGTGGAGCTCCAATTATTATCACCTTGCATTGATATGCGATTCTCGGAAATCCATCAAGATCTGCTGGGACAATAACGCCATATGTTGATCGAGCGCCACCCCACATTAATGCAAATCCGTCACCATTATCAGGATCAATTAGAAAAGGATTTGATTCGCTTGCTTTTATGTGGAGATCAGCATTATCTATAAAAAGTGGTAAATATTAAACGAAACAAATGAAGCAAACATTAGGAATAAAAGATAAAGAAATATAACCACAAAAATAATCAAAAGAAAATTTTACAAAAATCAATTTCCACATGTTCATCGCCAGGTGCTGGCTCTTCTTCTTGCATCAAAAGACCTTTTTTTGCTAAAACTGAGCGTTTTTTAGCAACTCCTTCGACAATAATCTCATCATCATCGTCAGGAACAGGTTCACCGTGAAATTCAGGCAATGGTTTATCTTCATTCTCCACTGCGTACTCGGAATCTGGCGCCATTTGTATATATGGCTGCGCTCGTACCTCTAAAATTGTTGAAAAAATAAAATTTTTATGAAACATAATACACAATATAACGATGAATGAAAAGTAACATAAAAAAAAATTAACAAATGAAGCAAAAATGGAATATGATCACTGATCACTGACCTGCAGCTGCTTCTTCAGATTGAAGTTTCTTCAATACATCAGAAGCCTTTTGAAGCAACCATCGAGGATCATGTATCAACTTTTGTTTCATTTCTGGTTTACTTCAAATCAGAAAAATTTTTATATACTGAGAATTTGGAGAAACAAAATCTTCTATGAACAAATAGTTCAGCAGCAATAAAAATAAAATAACATTAATAAAGTGCCGCATTAAGCGAATGATGAATACATCACCATGCAAATAAACAAAAAGAATAACCATATGAACAAGATGCGCAAATGAAAATGAAATTATAAAGAATGAAATTGAAAAAATTACTTTTCACTTGATTCGCTTTTCTCCACTCCATTTTCATTCAAATTTGATGAAGATTCTTGAAGTTTACCATAATTTTGAGTATTTATCTCCAGAACTTCAGATTCCGTTCTACTAGTAACATTATCATCAACAGCAGAAGATTGAATATAATCCTCGCTACAAACCGTTTCCACCAACTCAATAAGCAAAGTGTTAATGAGTAATTCAGGAGGTGGGCTAGCAGGAACATATGACGTTTCTTCGATAGAAAATTGTTGTTCATCACCATAAACTGTTCTATTGTTCGCATTTGCAATCTTGGTGGAGTTTGAAGTTCCAGCATTTAAACAATGAATAGGTGAATTTATTGGCAAGGCGACGTTTTCTATTAACTCGTTTTGCAACATAGTATCTCTTTTCGTTTCTTCAACAACTGCAATCTCTTCTTCATCTTTCAGAGCCTTATCTTCATCTTCTGTGAGTTCAATTTCTTTAACACTATCCGCTGAACTACTTTTCGTATTACGAGATTCAATATCTTTCAAACGTGCCAAAACAGCTTGCATAGTGCAAGTTAACTCCTTCACCTTTTCTGAATTCATTTCACAATTCGCAGAAGTGGATGGAGATAGTGTATCAACGGCTGAAATTTCAAAATCAGGACTCGATGAGGCAGAATTCACTATTAATAAATCTGCTTTCACGTCATTTTCAACAAAATCCTGTATGATTCCTTCTATAGCATCTTCATTAAATTTTTCAGCATTTTCATTGAAATCATCTCTCGTTAATGTGGGTTCAACTGTTTCTTCCAACTGCGGCAATATTGGAAACGGTGGAGGGGCTGGAAGTTTTGCCAGCAAATGTCTTCCATCTAACGTATTTTCTGCAAAAACAAAAGTTGTTATAACTATTTGAATAAAAGAACTAATGCAAGGAAAATGGGCATAAACTGGATGTTTGATGAAAGGTTTATTCATGCCGGATGCAGAAGACAAACCATGGACTTTCAAAATAATAATAAGCTATTAAATGCTTATGTATCCTACCTCTTAAAAAGAAAGAATGAAGGAAAAAAGAAAATTTCTAAAAAAATTTGTTGAATAACTGTAAAACTGTTGGAGAAAAAAATACTAAAAAATACCAATAACCAATATTTAACCAATATTAACCAATACTAACCAATATTTAATGATTGACTAAATGCTGGTGAATGATCGTCCGAACAAGCAGAAAATGAACAATCCGTTGTCTGCCTGCGTTTTTCAATCGAAGAACTTGGAAATATTTGTGATAAAGGTGCTGCGCTTTGTCGACGTTTTATCATTTCTAACTTTTGGCGCTCAGCAGCTTTTTGTTGCTCCGATTTAAATTTACTTGACAGAAGTTCTGCCTGGAAATTGACGATGGATATTTGACTCGATGGATATTATCCAGAAAAAAAGTAACAGGAAATAATTCACAATGGAATTACTTGTTTATCAAAAATTGAATCCAATACATCAATGGGAGCTTGTAGTCGGGGAGGGACTTTTTTGCGGATAGTGCTTTCTTTCTTTTCTCCAATTTTTTCATTAATTATTTGTTTCGGCTTCACAGACTCTTTTTCTTTTTCATCAACCTAAGAAAAACAATTGTAAATTTTCTTCAACACCAAAAATGAAAAAAAAAATTTTAACAACCTGAACGGAATTCGCCTGTTCTTCATCATTTTTCCTTATTACTTGTCCATCTACTGTTAAAACACCACAGTTCCTTTCAGATATCCGTGATTCAGGAAAATTAAGTTTTTGCGAACTGATATCCTCTCGTTCGATGGACCCAACTTTATTAATTGAATGGTTTTCTGGCTTACAATTTTGTTTCAATTCTGTACCATTTTTCATTCGTTTAGCGTCTGATTTAAAGACAAGTTTTTGCAATTTCGTTGCCTTTTTCCTTTCCTTTGAGCTCATACTGATTCTTCTTGAAACTTTATTATTACCACTAGTTTTGTTTCCATTATTCATACGAATTCTTGCGGTGTCTTTCACATTTTTTATCACAGATTCACTTGGCAAATTAGTTAGTTTATTTTGCTAAAATGGAAAATACGATTAATTTGAAAAAAAGGTAGTGGATGATTCCATGAAAAAAAAAGATATTATATTTCGAATATCATCTTTACAAATCTTTTAATATACTGTATATAAAGGGCAATTGGTTTTTCAGAATTTGACTCAATTGTAAAACTTAAAATTACGAATTTAAGAATAAAAAATTTAAGTTATAAAATTATAAAATTATATAATATAAAATAAACATAAAATTTAAGTTATATAAAATTTAAAATTTAAGTATAAAATTTAAGTTATAATAAAATATAAATAAAATTTAAAATAAAATTTAATATAAAATTTATAATATAAAATTTAAGTTTTTGTGTTTTAAAGCAATATGGTTACAATATACGATATTTTTTACCCACTGCTGGTTAGATTCGCTCAGTTGGCTTGTCGAATTAAACAAATATGTCAAGGAAGCCTTTTGGCACAGAAATACAGGTGAGTTGCTAGCATCATCGGGATTTTTGCACAGGCTAATTCCTAGAAACAATATCGGAGCTCCATATGAGCAACCTACTGAGCCATTCTACTCTCCTTTGGTTTCTCCATTATAATGACTGACGAAGATTAGTCGTATCCGTTAGTCGTATGCATTCTCGGTGGCAATTATATTGTCACTGAGCCATTACATATGTGTATTTTATAAACATATAAAATAAATCGTATAATTGCCTGACGTACCTCATCAAGATTTTCTTCAAAACTGCTAAAACAAGGCGAATCACTCATTGCATCTCCTTTCTAAAAATAGGAAAATAATCCGTAAAATTCAAAACACATTAAAATTGAAATTGTTCTGAAATATTAAAAAAATGGAAAATATATTGCGAAAAAATTTATTTACTTATAAATAAATTTATAAATTTATTTTGAATGCGCATAAAGTTAAGAATTTAGAGCATAGATGAAGAAAAAAAGCATTCCAGTAAATTTCCGACATTTGATAGCTCACCCTATTCTTCAAGTGCAATCAAGCTAGAAATGACGCATGAAAATAAATATTATTCAAGAGAGTAATTTTAAAATTCATACGAGTGGAAAGCAAAATAAAACTAACTGAAAATTCCATTGAAAATGATTCTTCGACGATAATTGCCTCTTCACATGTCTTCATTTTCTTTTTTGGTGGAGATGGGGAAACATCAGCGATCTATACAATATACTTTTAAAAAAATTATATAAATTTTATTTCAATTATCGGTAATACAATCAATAAATTTCAAAAAATTGCTGTGCAAATATTTCAATTCATGGCGAAAAAAATTCTACAAATCTCACCTCTGTAAATCTTTTCAAGCATCGTTCCTGCACAGAGTCGAAAACTTTGCCTATAGAAAAACAGTGCAGAGAACGCTCTTGAGAAACTGCATCCTGAACGAAAAAATTTTATAATCAAACAAAAAAAAAGATTCATTCTTAAAAAACAAAACAATACAAACCTGTAAGCGATCGGCTAAAATACTTTTATTGCCAGTTGTATCCAAACCTCTTAATTGCAATTCTTTTCTTAATCGTACAGCATCTAATAAATAAATCATAGCTGGATTGAGGTTATCTGCGCCACTAGCGCTCCGTCTACTCCTAGTCGCCATAACTTCTAAAATTAATATAGCACAATCGATATTTCAAATCTTAAAATGAATAGAAGGATGAGAAAATGATAAATCAAAAGAAAAAAAAAAGTTTAGTAGCGATTATAGGCTAATAGATTTTCGAGAAAATATTCGTTATTTGCAATTACCACTTAAAACAATGAAAAATACGTAAAATTTATAAAATAAAATTTAAAATTTTGTTAAATTTATAAACTAATTAATGATAAATTTATAAATTAATTAATGATTAATGATAAATTTAAAAATGAATTAATGATAGATTATTTGGTGCACTTTGATTAATTCACTATTTGGTTAATTAATTTTTTCATCTTCATTTTCCAGTTAAAACATTAAAACATTACAATAGTTATATTAATGCTATATTATCATATTTTACACACTGAGGTAAAATTAGAATCACTGAGGTTCCCATTCCAAGAACAAACTTATATTTTTTCAAAAATTCCGGCTGATATTATTAATGACACTCTGATTTGACACTGCATTGACATCCCTGCTGAAATTTCCTTCCCTGAATCGATAAGCTAATGGGGTGAAACCTAACCATAAATGAGATGAGTGTATTTTGATTAAAAAAAAAAAAATTAAATCAACAAAATTTGCAGTCCGCGAAATACGAAAAATTTGTCGTCAATGGTAACCGACATTTTAAAGTTTTTTTAAATTAATAAAAATAATAAAAATATTCGTTAAATATTCGTTAAATAAATGATAATTCATTAACGATAAATTTTGTACATTCGATTTGTTTTTAAAAAAATGAAATTCTTCAAAGTAAAAAATTTTTTATAGCTAATGAGGGGATCATTTGCGCGCGCACTATAGTCTCGGAGAAGAAATATACAACGTTTTTTACAAAAAAAAACCCCTTATTTAATTGAAAAATCCAAAAACCTCTAAAAAAAAAATAAAAATAAGCGATGACATCCTATCCCACGACGAATCTCTCATCTTATTCAGCACATTACGTCCATCGTTGTAAACTTCGTACTTTAGGCTCGGGAATAGTTCGTCACTTCAATTATATTCATGATTATCTAATGTTTGAAGTATAGCTGCTATGTTATCGTTTAATCTTATCGTTTAAGCGATATCCAAGCAAACAAAGGCCAGCGATATATGGACTTAGAAGATGGAAAAAGGAATGGCTTCTATTACTACTAGCGATGGCGTCGGACCGAGCAATTTAGAGATGTCTTATCTTTGTAATCAATGGAGCCAACCTAACTAGGAACGGTGGGTAAGTCTGATTAGAAATGATGAGTGTTCTTCAAAAAAATTCAATGAAATAAATGGTAGATTTATCAGCTGGTTTATCATAATTTGCCTTTAGGCTGACTCGTTTTCGACTATTTTGCATATATTTAGGAAAAATGAATGGTCAAAACGATTATGTGTCATTACTGGGGCGCCAAGGTTTCTTGGACTGCCATTAAGCCAGACTAATAAAATCATAAAAATAATTTTAGGATAATAATTTCATGCTTATTTTGGTTTGATAGGGCCAAATTGGTCAAATTCGTAGTTTGGTAGTTCGTCCAAAGAATCCAAAATATTGAAATTCAAGTGCAGATGGTTCCTCAAAAGACATATGGATTTCATTTTTAATGGTAGTTTTTATTCTATCAAAGGAGAGTGATCGAGCCTATCCTATATTATATAATTGGATGAGCGAACAAAATGGTTAGATTATCGATGAGTTACTTAAATTATCATTTCAAGAGTAATGATGCTATATCCTTGGCTGCATTATCACTTATTATTATCATTTATCATCTATTACCATCATTATATCTCAACTTCATGACAATCCAAGATGCTTTGGTGCTTCAATAAGGATGTTCATCTAATCGTTTGGCAGAAACTGGCAAAGTCTCGAATGTTGCTTTGAAGACATATTTCCATTCTCAAGTAATCCTTAGGCAAAATTCCTGACTTTTCCTCTTATTCCGTTCCAATAAATTAATTAAATTTACGAAGTTAATTAAATTAAATAAATTAATTTAATTTAATTAAATTTGATTTATTATTTATCATCAAATTAATAAAATATGAAATTTTACTCATTTCTTGTTCAACTTTTCCTAATTAAAATTCATTTGTGTTCCATTTTTATAAAATTAGGTTAGTGAAATTAGAGCAAAACTTATTATTACCTACCATATATAACGTCTATTTGATTTAATTAATTGAGTCATATTTTTTAAAAATATTTAAATATTCTAAAAATAAGCGATTCTTTTTCTTTTTTATGCAATACATAGCATTTTCGATTTGCTCGATATTTTATTATAAGGTTAAGGTTTTTTCTCCAGGCGATTTAGCAATGGTACCAAAGCTCAAACAGTATTACCACCGATTATCAGCCATTTCTCGTTCTAACTTCTTCTATTATTTTTCATCAATCAATCTTTACAAACTTTATGGCCAAACTACAATTATCTAACAATTTATATTTAAATTAATTGTATATAATTATTAAATAATACAATATAATAATAATTAATTATATAATTATATTTATATTTATATTATATTTATTTATATTTATTATATTTAATTTTCTATATTTATATATTTAATATTCTATAGATTATTTTTTTTCTAAAGAATAATCACAGTTTCTTGTTGGGCCTCACTCGGTTGTCCAAGTTGTCTTGTCGGGCCAAGCTAATTTTCCTATTTGACGATAGAAGTTCAGATGAGTCACCAATATCATCCGAATTTTTGAAAAACATGTTTACTTATTCGGCAAGAATATTTAAAATATTTAAAAATATTTATTATTTAAATTTTTCTAATTTTCTTCCTTCGTCTTTAATTTTTTCATGTTATATCCAATTTTATCATATTTAGAAAATTTCAGAAATAATTTAAATTAAATCCACTTTTTAAATAGCCACGGAAGTTGTAGTAGTTGTAGTAGTTATATTCTTCTTCATTCTTTCTTCTTCGCAACCTTGAATCTGCCTTTGCTACGGAAACTCGTCGTTTTTAACTTCCTCGAAAACGACCACTAAATTATTGTCAACTTGATGATAATTGGAAATACGAATGGATTTTCGATAATCGCTTTTATAGATAAAAAAATGACCGAAGTTCATAGGCCTAAATTTTGCAAGTGGAAATGATTGCGATGAATTTAGTTATATTGAAAATTATGCAAAAAAAAAAAAATCATCATTATCAGTCGAAATACGCTGTAGAAATCTCTTTTGAATTCAACTATTCAACTATTCTTTCACCAACTTTCACCATTTTCTCCATTTTTTTTTTGTTCAGCGGATGCCATTAAATGCAATTCTATTTAACTTATTTTATTTATGAAACGAATTCGTTTCTTTTCTTTTCAAAGTTGACCAAAAGTTATTGTTTTGAATATAAGTGCACCCAGCAAAATATTGTAGTGGGCTTTAGCCATATATTGTTTTTGTTGTATAGCCTAGGCTTGATTATTGCCATTCTTGGAAGTAAAATTATCAGTGATTATCAGTGAAAGTAAAGTTCGAGTGAATTCCTATGCCTTCATCTGAAACCACTTTTTAAATACCTATGGAAGTTGTAAGTGACTCCTTAGTGAAAATCCTAGCCTAACCGAACCAGTCAAACCAGAAATACTAGGGAAGATTGGGACCAGTTCAATAGGCTTATTATGTACAAGAAAATGGCTATATATAATCCCATTCATCAAGCTAATCCACTTGAGCATCATTTTATGCTTATGAATCGTATTTTTTCCACACTGAAATTGATAGAACAATAATAAATGCTAACTAAAAACAAAGCTCCTATAGATCTATTTTCGATAAATTTATGAATATGAAAAAGTATTTAGGGCAGAATTTTTTTAAAGATATATATCAATTGTATTATAGAAAGATTAATAGTGCAGAAATTTAATAGTGCAAAAATTTAACAGTGCAGAAGTTTAATAGTGCAAAAATTTAACAGTGCAGAAGTTTAATAGTGCAAAAGTTTAATAGTGCAAAAATTTAATAGTGCAGAACTTTAATAGTGCAAAAATTTCAGAGCAAAATATCTGAGAGGAATTCAAATTAAAATTTTCATATAATGCAGCAATTGAATCTCGCATAATAGACAATATTGGTGCATAATTGGTGCAAAATATTGGTGTAAAAAATATGGAAAAAATAGTATTTTATGAAAATTTGAAATAATTTAATAAATATTACGAAATTGTGCAAATTTTTTGGTGAATTTGGTGTAATTGTGAATAGAATGCTATTTAGGCTGAGAACGATCAAATATGCGTTCATCCCTTCTTTTAATAGCAAAAAACCTGTTTTTCAAATGTGCCGTGAAATATTTTTTTGTTTAGGCTTGCTCAGCTAAGTTGTGATTGAATGGTCCTTTATTGGCCTATAAGTGATTTGCCTGGAGTTTATTCCTATAGTTAAACATCAACATCGGCATTTCCAAATATGTGTAACATCGAGTTATTCTAAAATAAGACTAATTCCCTTTTGTTTTTTTTTAAAATATCATTCATTAATTCAATTATTTTCTAAAACTGAAATAATAAATTATTAATTGAATGAAAATATGGAATTTGTCTTTGGAAGGAGGGATTCTAAATAATTCTCGATCTTCTTCTTCCTACAAATTGACCTCCAAATTAGTTCGTAAGAAAATTGTTATTTCCGGTTTTTAAGCCGATTATTTGAATTTTTATTAAATATTTTATTATGTGCCATTCATTTTTAATATCTCTCTTTGAAAAATATATATATATATATATTAGGAATTTATAAATTAGCTGTATATCATCAAGCTTTCATATAGTTTTTTATCAAAATTTTTTGTCAAAATTTTGGGAGGTTTTGCAAAAAAATTGACTCAATTCATGTTTATATTTTCATTTTATTCCTTCAATAAATTTTTTAAAAATTATTTGCCATAGATATATCATTTTTTTGAGCTTAAAGATCTGTCAGTTCGCTTTTTTTTCACTTATTTTATCTTTTTTTTTTCTCAGTACGGTGAATTGAACAATTCATTTTTTCGTATTCTAGTTTTTTATAATATGGAGGCTCTTTGGTACTATGTGTATTATTATTGCAAACTACTGTTATATTTCAGATTGACTGGTTTTATCGAATAAAAAATGAAATTTGCTTTTTTTAAGTTGTTGCTTTTTGGTTTTTCTGATAATATGGCATTTTTGGAGCAATAAATAACCGAAGTATTTTGTTTAATATAGTCAGAGTTTGTTTAATATAGAGGGTTTTTAAAATATTTTTTTAATCCTAAATTTTTTTAATAGTTTATAGCAAAATTTAAATATAAGCCAATATTATAAATGAAGATAAGATAAGCTGATAATTTCTGAGAAAAGAAGGGTCTTCTGAAGAAGGGAAGAGAAAAGAATGATGATTGGAAAATGGTATAAGGTGCTTAAGTAAATTACCAAAGTTACCAAATGATTAAAGATGTGGAATGCGTAAACTCATTATAATTCCTAATTCCTGTTAATTCAAGTTTTTTTTTTATCCTTACGACCTTCATAAAAATTTACCTAAAATTTGGCATTGACTACCATTAAATTGTGCATATCACTGCTATAGTCGTACCAAATTTTTTTCGTTCGCTTCATTTATTTTTATTTTTTTTTTCAAATCATAAATAAATAAATAATCAAAGTAAACTTTTTCTTTGGAAAAAATGTTTTTTTCGAAATGAATAAAAATTAATTTTTTAATTCGATAATTATTTATATTTCCGATAATTATTTATCTCAAAAATTTTGCGTTAAATTTATGTAAAATTATTAAATTAATTATTAATATTAATATTAATTTATGTAAAATTATTATAAATTATTATTAATGTAATTAATTTTTAATTTTTTAAATATAAATTAAAGAAATTCTGTGAATTTAAATAAATAAATAAAATAATGAATTTCACAGAAAACTTTTCTCCACAAATATTTATTTCATATTTTTTATTCTATTCTTTTTTTTCTATATTAAAATAATTTCTTAAATTTTCTTTTAAATTCTCTTTTTTCTTTTAAATTTTCTTTTTTTTTAAATTTTCTTTTTTTTTAAATTCTAAATATAAATTCTTTTTTTTTCTTTTTATTTATTCTTTATAAATTTCTTTTTATATTAAAATAACATCAAATTCGGATGCTTGGAAATGCCTTATCCTGGTTGCCAATTGAGCGGAAGAAACGAGTAATAGTATAATCTGCTAAAAAAAAGGAGAAAATGCATGGATGTATATTTTTCAAAATAATTTTTCTTTTTCTATATGACCTGGAAATGCCATACTAATAGCCATAATAATAATAGCCATAAATAGCCATAACTGAGTTAAAAGTGCTACTAAAGCAATTCAAAGAATCGAGCGACAAGTGAAGAAATACTTCCATTTGCTCTTATAGTTCATGAAAAAAAAATTTGAGTTATTCAACTGATTCGAAATTGATAATTAAAACTGTTGATTCTTTTTTTAACAGTATGCACCATTTTTGGTTCGATTCGCTCCACTGGTTTATAAATGAACAACGATCAGCCTTCCTATAAACACCATACAAAGAAACGTATAAAATTTCATTCAGATTGTAGAGTGAAATTTTTATTCAATATAGATAGAGAAATGGCTCATGCATATTATAATTGTAGACGATTTTACTTTTTTTTTGGCGTCGTTCATTTCATATATTTCTTTTTTTTTTTGCTAAAATATCAGCACAATGTTGTAATTGCAAATGATTTTACGCATATTAGTAATCAAATAATGCGATATGAGAACGAAGGAAAAGAGGAATGTGTTAGGCAGCAGGCCAAGGACATCAATTATGACCCTCAATTTTGAAGGCAAATAACACACCTCTTGATTTTCTTTTAAAAAATATTAATTTTAAATCAAATTGTTACTAATAAAATTAGGAATTAGGAATTAAAAGGAAGAAAAAAAACGAACTAGTCGTGGTTCCACAACATCTGACGCAGACCTTGTTGTTGATCTGGGCGACGTCCGAAGCGGCATAACTCAAATATATATGACACTATCATATTTCTAAAATTGCTCTGTTATTTTTGTTGAAATAATATTAATAACATCTTAAGTTTTAATAATTAATATAATATATATTTTTCTAAACTTTCATACTGATATTTTTTTTGGTGTTCATTTTTATTTTTCATTATTATTTCAATATAAGATTATTATCATTCAATTATCACTAATTCGAATTTATCATATCACAGCATATTTCAGTGAATAACGAAAATAAATTAACTTAATTAAAAATACTAACGAAGCGAGATTATTTTATTTTATCAGATTAAAACTTTGTATCCTATTTGTAGTCAATTCAAAACTTTCCCGATGGTTTTTTATTATATGTTTTATCATGTGTTTTATATATATACATGTATATATTTACACATTAGAAGAAAAACAATACAAAGATTCAATAAATTTAAATAGATTTTTTTGAGAACACCTAACCGTTTCTCTTAAGCTCGTTAAATTGGGGATTGAATGGCTTAGTGGGTTATTGCTCGATTGGGAACGCCGAAGCTGAGGTTCTAACCCCCGTAGGAACAAATCTGTCCAGAAATCCGAGTGATGCTTGCTACTCACCTGTACTTCTATCGCTAAGGGACTCCATGGCATATTGTTTAATGTGGCAAGCTAGTGGAGCGATTTTAACCAGTAATGGTGAGGGCTCTTAAAAAAAAAAGCTCGTTCCGTTAGTTTCCATTGGACAAGAATTGTCACGGAATCACATGGCGAAGTGCATTATCACTCAAATTTTCGAAAGATTTTTTCCGACTAGGAGATCTAGCAGAAACTCTCTGAAATGAGAACAATAACTCACTGAGCCATATTTTATATTTGAGGAAATGATAATGCCTTCGGATAAGATTTCACTTTCGCTTAATTGTCGCAGTTGATAAAAAAAAAATATTTAAGATCGTTATAAATAAATAAATAAGAACAAATTTCTTACAACTTCTTTGATCCTATGATATTGGCATATATCAACGATTCCTTTTCAATCCCTCCTGGCAATTCTTCAGACAATAAAGCAAAATTGCAAACATATTATTTGGCTTACACAATATATATGTATAAAGAACTATGGCCTGGCCTTATCGTGCAGAATGATGAAAGCTTTTTTACTGAGCAGTGTCGGTTGATATCTTTAATTTCTGGTGACTGTTTCCAATTCTTTACTGCACAGTTGTTATTAATTCTTTACATACCTATGTCTAATCACTAGGTATGTTGGATTCCTTCATTTCAGCGGTTTCTCATCGAATGCTTTACAATATGTGTGAAATGTTTTAAAAAATTTATATTTATATTATAAAGTAATTTATAAATAAATAATAGAAGCATTTTGAAATTAATCTGTAATTTTAATTAAAACAATTTTTTAATTTTACTAAATATATTACTAAGCACGTTGAACTGCCGTAAGCTACCGCATATGAATTAAACCACAAGAAACTTTAGCAGTATAGAAAACCATCATATCAGCGCAGTCCTTATGCTATCTACTGATAGCAATGAATATGAGACCCATTCCTGCCTGATAAGATTAATCCTGAAATTCGATTAATTACTTTGTAATCACTATAACTCCATACTATAATTCTATTTTTTGATGAGACGTTTCTATTCTGGAGACCAGTGAAGTCAATTGAACTAGAAATGGTACTTGTAGGAGATAGAATAAACAAGCTTTTTCTTCCGTATACAGTTAATTATAGGTTAAATAATAATGAAAACTTATAAATTTAGATAAATAATGAATAAAACTTCTTTTGACGGAATTTTATGGCTAAGAAGACTGTATGACTATGAGCTCTACGTTCCCACAAAATTACTTGCAGGTATGAACGATGGAAATGCTTGAAATTTTAAATTTATTATTATTTTCATTTAAAAAAGATATTTAAAATAAACAAAAGAATTTTTTTAATTTTTTGATTAATTCTTAACTTTTTTGACTATTTATATTAATAATATTTCAATTTCTATTTTATATTATTAAAATTATTAAAATTATTTTAAGCCTTTAAGCATTATTTAAACATTCTTTTGGGCCTTTATGGTCCTTTTTTTAAATTTCTGTTTTGTTCACTCGAATATTTCTCTCGACAAATCATTTTATTGCGAATTAATTTAGTTTTATAATAAATTTAGTTTTATACTAATAATAAATGAATATTTTAATATTTTTTTTAAAAACAATAATAGAAAAATGGAATTAGAAATCAATTATATTTCACCGTGCAAAAAAATATTATTATAAAACTAAATTTATTATAAAACTAAATTAATTCGCAATAAAAAAAAAATTTGTCAAAAAATCATTAAAATTCTTTGAGAAAATTTCTTCAAATAAATTTTCTATAAATATTCTAAAATAGTGAATTTTCACTTAAAAATATAAATAGTTTTCTCGTATTTATTTGCTAAACATTTTTATATTATATTGTTCGTATTTAAAATGAATTCCATGGAGCGATTCATATGATAATAGAACGATTTGCAAGAGGCAATAATAATTACAATAATAGTAATAAGTGAATCCCGTAAACAATTTGCTATTTATTATTATTTTCAACCTTCGGATATTCTTCTATCAAATTATGATATTAGAAAATTATATATAAATTATATATTCGGCACTCATTTGTTATATTTGCTGTGTCCATAAAAAGCAACTCTCCGAAAAAAGTCATCTTTTAATAGCAAATGGAATTCGGCTAATATTATGATGTGAATGTTATGATAACTAAAGAAATATTACTCCTTAAAATCGAAATTTTGCTAATATAGTTGTTTTTTAATAAAATCGAAAAATATTAAAAATATTAAAAAAATAGATTTTCTAAATTTATTTTATGCATAAATATATATATATGAATATATAATAAATATTTATAGTGGATATTTATCACCTATTTTTATATTTTTACATATTTTTTGATAATAAATATTTAAAATAAATAAATATTCTTAGTTTATTTTATATTTATTAAATATATAATTTTTTATTTATTTTTTATAATAAATATTCATAATAAATGTTTTTTTTTAAATACAATTTTTTTAAGCGAAGTAGTAATTTTTTTTTTTAAATTTTTAAAATAGAAATCATCTCTATTGGAGTCTTTAAATTAGATAATACTCCACTAATATTCAACTATCTTCAGGCGAATAATTCGATATATTTATTTACCCTGACTTCTTATGGAAAAAAATTGATTCGGTTCTATTCGGTTTTTTGATTAACCTTTATAATTGGTCATTATCTACAGATCATAATTAAATAGGGCCGCTTTTGTAGTTCGATTTAGCGAAATCCCTGATATTGTTTCATACAATAGGTTTTCGATGGCTATTAATAATTTAGGCGCAAACTAAACTTGTTTAATTGGGTCTCTAATTATTTATGCAGTTTCTGGCAAGGTACGCGCATTAATAAATGATAAGGCATCTGATATTATTCGTTGCACCCATCTATTATTATTCATAATATATTAACAATATTATTGTTAATAATATTACAAATATTTTTTCTAACTGTAGCATTAATCTTTATAAATTGCAAAATTCAGAATATTTAGGTTTAATTTAAATGATTTAGATAAATACGAAATATTTGCAAGATGACTTCAAAATCTGCGAATTTATGCCCCTATTTTATGAATTAATTAAATTTCTTAGATCAGTGATTAAGCTAAATTTCGATCTTCACAAAAAATTGTTTGTCCAAAAATCTTCTAAAATCTCATATTTAGAACCATTATAAATAGATCGAATCTGAACGTTTTCTTGTCGCTTCTTCCCGAAAAACAAAACAATACAGTTTTCTCTTCTTTTAATAGTAAATAGCTCAAATTAATTAATTTGCAGAGATATTTTTTGCAAAAGTAATTTGATTTACATAATTTGTATCTAAAAGAAACGAAGAGATATGACAATAGATTACAAATGTCTCAAACATCATCCAGGAAAAGAGTTTTACTCCTGGAAGTCGAACCACAGCATGGGCTCTTCGCAACGGCCCACTGAGCCATTCTACTCCTAAGTTATTCATTATTAAATAAAATTGTTTTCTTGCAACCTTAATTTTAAAATTGATATCATTATTTATTCTTAAAATTAGATATTAAGGTTGCAAAGTAAGATAATATTATATGTGGTTGCATCAGCTCATTGTAATTCATATTTTTTTATGTTGGTACTTTTCTTTTACTACTTTATCACACAATCATATCATAAAATCAATTGATAACAGCTTATTATTCTAATTGATATCCTTTAAACAAATAAACTCTAGTTCAAATTTTTTTAGATTTTATTTAATAGGAAAAAATATAAGCACCAACAAATATTAATGCTTAACATTTATTATATTCAAAAAGTATAGAAGTTATAAGACAAATTATAAGATATTGTATTACAAATTATTACATAATTATAGTTATATTTATAGCTATTTATATCATGTATAATTTTAACTAGGTCAGTCATAACCATATTTTGAAAATATCTTAACATTTTATTAGATATTAATAGATTAGTAGTGTAAGCGCATTATTTGAAGGTCATGGAAGGTCATGAAATTCTACAAAGGAGCTATTGAACTGAGAGTCATTAAAGGCCTGAAAATTAAAATGAAGCAGAGTTTCCTGAGGCCGACAATAATTTTGCAGTTTTTTGGAATTTATTTATTCACTATATATAATATAATTTTTCTCATAGTTTCTAGACTTTTTAAATATAAATAAATATAAATAAATATAATTTAATGAATTTTCTATTTCGATTTTTTATTCAAATTATTATTAAAAAATATCCATTTCTCGATTCCTTGAAGCTAAGCAATATTCGCTAACGTTTACTATCATTTATTTTTCCTAAATAAGTTTTATGTTTTTATATATTTTAATAATCAAAAACAATTTTTAACTGATAAAAATATCAGAAAGATTTTAATTGAAATTATTAATTCCTACTGGATCAAATTTTTAAATTGCTTTTCATGCTACCATTATTGATTAGATTGGTTCGGCTGGCTGTTAGAATTAGACCTTTTTGAGATGTTCGCTCCGTATTATATCTAAAACTAGAGGAACTACTATTTTTGCAACCAAAATCCACCGTCTAAGCATTTGAAATTTCTCCTGGCAATATCAACATCCCTCTCGTCTTATATCCCTCTCGTTTTTGGTGCCATAAATATTTTTGCAAGTAGCGAAGAGCACAGCGTAACCAGCATAGATGACATTCTGTTCGCTATAATAGCTTAGTTAATGCAAAAGCTATTCGAACTTCAGTGAGTAAGTGATTAGGAAAGAAAATGGTTAGCACTTATGATTTCTAGTTAGACTCGGTCCGTTCTCTTCTATTACATCAAAAATTTCGTTTAGGAAATTATCTGATCTGGTGCTAGAAATAGCAAGATGGATCACCGGTACCATGCAGAACCTGTATCTTTACTTCCAATTTGCTATCCACTCGACAATCTTGTTCGCCTAGTAAATACCAGATGCAATTATTTGAGCTTTAGCTGTTTAGCTTTAGCAGTAAATAAGTAAAACTAATCGGAAATGGTGAGTGCTAACCATTTATGTTATATTACTTATAATAATTCCACAAAAAGACTTCATAACCATATTGTTTTAAAAAAAAAAATACTAAATATTGTATTTTAAAAAATGTAATATATAATATAATATAAAATATAATATCTAATATTTTTATATTTAGATATTAAATCAATATTTATATTTAAATATAAAAATATTATATTTAAAAAAAAAATCTAACGACTTTTATAAATAATAAAAAAACTATAAAAACGAAAAAAAAAGACGCAAATTTCGCATTTATCATATAAAATTGCACAATTATTCTTTTTCATTGCATAAAAAAAATAAACGCTTCGCCAATTTTTATAATAAATTTTTGTAAAATAAATTTTGCTCAGGGATTGGGAAATTTTCAGGCAAATTGCCACTATGGTATTCAGGTTAACAGGGTGGACAAGTGTACTGCAATTATCTATAGCATACCTTATGTTACAGGTAATTACTTACTGCTTTAATATTCCAGATTCGGTAGAATTTTTGAAATTTAAAATTTTGAATAAATCTTTAGTCTTCAAAAGAAAAATGACTTTATATCTTTTTTATCTTGAAAAATGTTGTATGATAAAAATAGCGAAATAGACAAAACAAGGTATGAAAAATATATTAAATGACGAGAAGAATCGTTTTTGGCCTGTTTTCCTTGAAATTTTCCTGCATTTTAGAGGCCAAAAAAATAATGAAAATGAACCTGAAATGCCTAGGCTCTTTTCTTCTTTTGAATAATTTTCTTGAATATGCTTGAAATATTGAAAATTCCTCATCTTAATCATTATGCTGATTTTTTCTACCACTCTACCACTTTTTAATTCCTTTAAAATTTCTCGTTTTTAAATTAATGAAATTTATGTTTAGGGTGGTTCGTTAGCGAATTATGAAAATGGTCTTATCGGCTCACCAGAAATTCAGTGTAATTCAGATGCCATACAAATGGCATTTAGAACAAAACATCCTTTTAAAGGTTAATTATCTTAAGTCTTTATTTATTTCTTATCAGCTCTTTTCAATCATTCGCACATTATTAGCCATTAAATTGTTTAAAATAGCAGAGGGAATAAGTTTGCTTACGTATTTATATTGGAAATTTTTCTTTAATGAGCCTACCACAAGCTCGTTAGATTTGCTACTTTTTCCAAGCAGACATTTACAGTATAGTTAAATTTCCAATATCGCCTAAATATTTAATTGAGGAATTTCGATCAGTAATCCATAATTTCCTCGATAGTCCCAAATTCTCTTACTTAAAATAAAATAAGTTTCTATATTGAATTACTACATAAAAATGGAAGAAAAAAAGTTTTTACTAATTTTTATAATATGTAAAATTTTCCTTTTGAGAAAAAGTAATTTGAAACTTAACAAAAAATATTGACAATATAATCATAGTCGTTAACTGGGGATAGAATGGCTCAGTGGTTTGTTGCTCAATTGGAAGCGCCGATGCTGAAGTTCGATTCCCCGCAGTAGTAAATCTCTACAAAAATCCGGGTGATGCTGGCGACTCATCTGTTTTTTTATTACCAAAGGACTTCCTACCATATTCGCTCAATAGCGACAAACCAGTGATGGTAAGGACTTTTCAAAAAAAAATAGTTATTAACTATTGGTTATGGAAATTGCAGGAAAAATCTTCGTAAAGGGTCACTACAATAATCCAGATTGCAAAGTAGATTATAGTAGGACAAATCAAGATGGCCAACCAATTGGTGGTATTAAACTTAGTCATGGACAATGTGACATGGATCGTCAGAGAACGGTTAGCAATTTATTTATTTCTAAATGAAAAAAAGTCTCATAAAACGCCTTTTCATGAAAAAAACAACTATATAAATAATAATAACCGGTTGGCGCTTGCCATTTCTTACTGGCACAATTTCTCCGATGATTATTACGGTTAGTAAATTTTAGCTAAGAAGTCATCTGATAATCATAGGAGTATATGTGGATTGCCACTTTTCAATGACAGGTTTAAGATTACAGAATTACTATTCCTGTTCGATTAGTAGAATATCGAAACAGCCATCCTTACTCTGAACATACGAAAAGTACCAATTTATATATATATCCAGATTTCTTTTAAGATTTCATAAATATTTTTAGTTAAAAAAAGGTCAAAATTTTCGCAAATTTTTATATTTTTTGCTAATTTTAATATTATAGAAGAAAATTTATTATTCAGTTAAAATATATTCAAGCTGATAAAATAATTATCATTAGTATTAATTATTTAGATTCAACCAGAAGGAATGCAATTTTCAACAATTCTCATTATCAGCTTTCATCCGGTAACCGTTTTTAAGAATGAGATTAAATAATAATTGCATTAGCGAGGATTTTTTTAGCAATGTAATAAAATTTCAGCCTAGTCTGTTCTAGCAAATAGATAGAATCGCATCTTGGAATAATCCTCTTATAACGATTATTGCGCATAGAGAAATGTGAAGTGGCATTCTAAAAATTACAAATGAGACTTATAAGAAAATAATTTTGGTTCACCTTTTGAAGTGTTAATGAGGCAGACTGCTTTAAACGAACTATTCATACCACGCGAGAGAATGACAATTGCAATATATAGGAATTCGATTAAATTGTACGGATACGTGAAAGGGAATATCAAAGGCTTTTAACTGAGAGGGTGCTTAAAGGAGCACAGTAATTTGAGTTTTAAGAGTACCAAGCAAACTTGACAGGAATGTAGGAGGCTTGGAATTAAAGCAGAATAACAAAGTTCGAGACAGCGACCTCAAATGAATAGGTTAGAATAATATTATTTTAGCTTTTATAAAATTTTTTGAAACCTATTCATATTTCATTTAGTTATTTATAACGAAAATTGATCGAGCTTTTCATATCAAATGTATGTATCAGGAATATTCAAGAACGGTCAAATCAGGAATCGAGGTTAGGTAAGTCATAACGATAAGGTAAATCATTGCCACAATATAATTTTAATCGTTCCGGCCAGATTTGGCCAATTATAAATTTTTTTGGCATTTGCTTATGCTAAAAATGCCAGAAAATTTTTTTTCACAAAAAACTTCAGAGGAATTTATTGCCGTTGGGGATTTTCTAAAAAATTCTTTTTTCCCTGAAAAATTTTCGGGAAAAAAATTTTTGAAGAGTTTTTCGTAAAATTTTATGAATTTCTTCATAGTACTTTTCAAGGAGATCAATTAAAATTGGGTTTCGAAATATTTTTTTCTTAGATTCTTAAATTCAGATTTAAAGTAAATTTAATAATTATAAAAAAAATAAAAATATTAATACAAAATTTCAGCTCAATTCCTACACAAATATTAAATAACGAATTTCCTATGCCAAAATGTACTTATACGATTCGTAAAGATGAAATTGATGGACCAATTTTAAAATATGCTCGAGTTGGTGATCAAATTGTACATCGATGGGAATGTGAGTCGGGTAAGTAATTGGGTTCAAATTGAAAAGTTTTAGTCTAGCAAAATAATTTTCAAAGTTTAATTTAAATTTAAAATCTTTATATTAATAAAAAAAGTTTTAATATTATTCTAATTATTATTCTAATTTCTATGAAAATGATTAAATATTACTTACTTCTACTGTTATACTTGGTTCTTCTTTGGTTCGTAGGCGAAAGATTTCTTTCTTTTGTTTAAACTTAAATTTTTTGAAGCTTATTTCTCATATTTATGCTTTTTTGAAATTTCCTTAAAATCTTTATTATTCCCTTCTTGTTGCTTTAAGTAATCAGACTTAGTTGTCTTATCCCTTATCACTTTTTTTTACAAAATTTACAATATGATAATCGAGAAAAATGAATGTTAATTCATAATAATATGAGCCTAATATCAATATATCAATCTCCTTAAGTTTTTTTTAATAGCCAATTTTTATAGAAAATTTGCTCTCTATGTGATTTTCTAGATAGAATAATAATTTTGATCCAACTGATCGCTAAGAATACCAATGAATAGGCGCTTTTCTCGGAACACAAACAAATAAATGAATTTAAAAAAAATTGAATTTTGGTGCAAAATATTTCAAAAGTGCAAAAATTTTAACAAAATTTTTAACAAAAAATTTGGTGACAAAAGTGACGATGAAATATTGGCCCATTAATTTATTCTCACCTCTACAAATGCCGTACAAATGGAAAAAATAAACGTAGTTTTCTCAATAGAAAATTGTAATCTGGCAATATTCAAGAATAAAAATCCTAAAAATCCTGGCCAATCCACGTTGTTAATTACCAAAAACTCGTTGGGAACTCTGCAAAATGCAACCCAATACTAAGTGAAAGTTCTTATAATTATTGGTACTTGCTATTAGTCAAAACAGACAATGAAAATAATTAAGAACAAATACCTTATTTTGAAAATTTGGAAATTAAAAGTTTTTAAAAATTTATAACTTTTATTTGTTGAATTAGTGAGGAGTCAACGAGTGGAATGTTGAATGCTGCTTACCGATAGATTAAGCCAACATAATTTTAATTTTTGTCCTTTAATGGAGCTGTCATTAAAAATGAAATTTAAGTGGTGAACTTTGACGAATGATCTTTATTTATTTCTGTTCCTCTCTTTCGCGGAAGGGTATTTTACCATCGGCTGACCATAGTAGAAAATGCGAATGCTTTCTGAAAGGGGAGTTAGGTCAGAGAAGGAACTGTTGAAATGAAAATCCCTTGTATATTAAAGATTTTTTTCTGTTTTGCAGAATTTTTAATGAAACTTTACTCTCGATATTTCAAATCATATTGTCGTACCTCTGTTTTTAATATGCAATCATGCTTGTCAACCAGGTGATGAAATATATTTCGCAGGTCACAGGTCGATGAGAAATGAATAGTGAAAAGCATGGGTATCAAGAATCGTTAATGATTTTGTGAACATGTTTTCTCCTCCGAGTGCAAATTCATTTGCAATTTAACGAATTCTTCAACGATCGTTTTCGATTAGAGAAGGATAAGAGAGTAGAAATTAATAATATCCAAGCATCAAATTCCATGCTGAGAGAAGCGACCGAAAAATCTTTAAAAAAAATTAGAGTAATATTGTTGGGCACAACTGTACTTTTTTTTCGAATAACATTCTGGCAAAAATTTCTCTTTGTATTGACGACCAGTGGATTAGCTAATCTAAGCAGAATGGTAGTCCATTAAATTTGAAACATCGTTAATCTCTTCGTTCTAAATTTTAATTTAATTTAAAATTTAATTTTTATTGATTCTTTAAAATCGGATTAAACCAATTAATCGAAATGAGAATAAAATAATGAAAATTATTTTATAAAATGAAAACGATGGTGATTCGTAATTTTTTTATTATTTTTTAAAATCATTTTTTATCACTTATAAACATTAAATGATCATTAAATCACTAAAAATTTCCTAAATTTATTCGATTTTTATTTTTATTTGAAAAGGTATTATTGTAAAGTATAATTGTAATTGGGATGCGAATAAGATGGTGAGATGTGAACCGAATGGTACCGTTGCATATTTCCAGTGAAGCAAAGATAGATGGATCACCAAGTTTCCACCTTTAATTTTTTAAGAAATTTCTGTTAAAAAAAAATTTTCAGATTTGTATGGTCTCTTAGTTCATAACTGCTATGTTGAAGATGGACAAGGTGAAAGGCAACTTATCATCGACGGAAAAGGGTAAAAGTTTCACAAAAAAACGAAACATGCCAGAATTTTTTTAAAAAATTTTTGTCTCCGACCAAATTCTATGCTTTAATTTAGATGTCATACTGATCATATGCTACTTGGTGATCCGACATATATCGAAACACTCTCAATGGCATATCGAGAATCATTGGTTTTTAAATTCGCTGATCGAATTGTTGTCCGTTTTCAATGTGAAATAAAATTATGCCTGAAGGAAAATTCTGGTTGTTCGGGAATTACAGTTTGTTTCTTTTCTGTTTTCTTTATTGAAAATTATCAATTTTATCAATTTTTATCATTTTTTTAATTCAGAAGTTTGAGAAGCATAAATCATTTTAAAAATTTTTTTTGTTCTTTTAATTGGTGATTTATTGAGAAAATTAGGATATCAGACAGAAATATTGAAGAAGATAATGATAATTGCAGGGTCTTACTGGTGAGATTAATTAGATTAATTAGAAATGCAGGAATTGCGAGAGGCTGAACTAAATCTCACTTTTTGGTTTTACTGATAAAGTGTGCTAAGAAAATAGCTTGCAACTGCATTCTTAATTTCTTGTTTTTTCCTGCTTTTCATTCGATTTTCTTTCTGAAAGATGGTAGTGCGAACTTTTCTCATTACTCCATATAAAGTAACGAATAGGGAAAAAAACTTTAAAGGGTTTTGCTAGTTCTTTTTGCCACACGAACTTTTCAATTCTTGTTGTTTATGCTCACAATAAATAATAATGAATATTTATCAATGGCAGTTATCAGGACCTCAAATTTGAATTAAACCGTAAAATATTTGCAGATTTTTGCATTATAATTCAATAAACATGAGATTTCTATTATCAGCACTTCATAAGATCCTTGTCCTGTGGATCTCTCCTATCCGTCTTTTCCCACAATCCTTTTCTAGTCACAATAATGAAACGATATTGGCTTGAGGTTTTTAATTTTGAGGAAGATGGTAAAAATTGGTCATTTAAAATAATGATTAGCTCATTGTCAATTGAAACCCCTGTCGCATAGTAGGTTGGCGTAAAGGCATTTTTTTCTCTTATATCTTTTTCGTTATTATGCTCGATATGTCCTATATCTTAAGGCCATAAGAGGAATGTTAGGCGAAGAAAAAGAGGAAAGGCCATAAGAAATAAGGAACTAGTTTATAAATATAATTTATAGAAATATAAAAATATAAAATAAAATATAAAATGATAACAAATAATGATAATTCATTTGTATTTACTTAATAGTAATGCTTTATAAAGAAAAAACTTGCAAAAACCTTAAATACCGTTTTTTTCTTTTTCAGCCACCGATTTGCATGAACTTTAATGAACCATATAAGAGCGAAGGAACAACTGAATTCGATAATTTGAGGAATGCGCCTAACATCTATATCAATGCAAGCAATGTAAGCTGTCATATTAATTGTATGATAGAGAGATAGAGAGAGAACAGTCATATCACAAATATAGTATCTATTTGAATCTCTAATCTCTTTTTTTTGGTGAACTTTTTATTTGTTTTCTGATAAAACGTACCATTCTTGATTTGGCTGGATGAGGGATTCGGGAGAGTTAATCCAAAGCGCCAGTTTAAGAAAAAGGAACAAGTGGAGCCTCTGAGAAAAGATAGGAATTGAAGTCAATATTTCAGCAAATAATGGTTTATGACGAGTTTTTTCTATATTTTAATTTTCATGATTTTTTTTGCTTTCATTTTGATTTTAAAACAATGCAGGAAGAAAATCCACGTTTTCCTCGATCAGTGAATTTATCGAGGCTAAAGGCGACGGCTGATACCGACCTAATTTCTCAATCCGTTTATGTATTTGATAACGAGGATATCAATGGTAATTTTTTTTTTTAAATTCTACAAAAATTGATTAAGAAATTTAAATTATTTTTTATTTTTTTTTTATAGGAACCATTTCGTCATTTCTAGTAATCGAACAAAATTTGTCAGTCAGTTAACGATAGAAGCATTAGTGGATTGCCAGTATCATCTGTGTTTTTTGAAACAGATTTTTTCTTGCCGAGAATAGAATATCTAGGTACAACTGAGCGCAAAGTTGGTGAAATGAGGGTGACAACGCACTCAGCCATTCCATTTTTCAGTAGCAGTTCCATAACTTAATAAATATAAGAAAAGCAATGAATTTGCCAAGGATTATTTGTTAAAACAACCTTTATAATTTTATTTTTCAAAATAAATTTCCTCAATTTATTTTGCATAATTTTCAAATATTAAAATTCTTAATTTAAATATTAAATATTAAAATTCTTAATTTTTAAAATTCATAATTTTTTTTAAAAATTACAACAATAATCGATGAGGCAATCATTAGCTTCCCATATTGTTGTTTTAAATAATTTGTTTATAGATCAAACAATCGAAGACGTAGCGCTTCATTTAAATCCTTCTTTGGAAAAGGATGTTTGCATAAGTTCGGCAATTTTTATCATTCTTCTCACGATGTTAAGTATTCTTTTCATTATATTATCTACAGTCGCTTTATGGATTGCTGTTAACTGCATACGGTAAGATATTAAATAGTTTCAATTAAATTTCGCATAATTAAGGCGATTGAAACATTTAGATTACGCGATAAGATATTCTTAAGTGGTTCTAACCCAATTAAGCGAATTTTCATTCAATATACAATAATAAAACGGTCAAGAATGTTCTTCAATTTATGGGACTTTGTACGTTGAACAATATCTTCGGCTATCAGAATATCAGCACGATTTTACTTCTTCTTTCTTAAAAATAGTGTTTCCTCCTTAGCTGGCATTTCCATCATTTAAGAGGATTTTAAGAGGAAGAAGAGGATCGTGAAGAAGAGGATTTGTGCGAAGCAATCGAATCCATATCCCTTACCTTGTTCATCCCTTATTAAAACATTTAATTCTAAAATATTGTTTTTGAATTTTATCAGTTTCTTAACTACATTGCATATTACTATTCAACTGCATTCAGGGCTCATAAATCACCGTATGCGATGAAAAACAATTCATTCATTCATTCATAATAACCGCCAAAGTTTATAAAAAATAGAAATTTCCCCGTATTCGATTTTGCAAATTTTTTTTTTCACATGGTGTATTTGCAGTTTGCAGAAATGCTTCACATAAACCATATAAAAAAAAAAATAAAAATTTTTTCTATGCGAAAACAATTTTTCATATTTTTTATTTGTTTTAATAAATATGCATATTTAAGTTTTAAGAATTTTTTTATGAGCGGTTATTTTAAATTGGAAAAAGCTGCAAGAAAATTTTTAGAAAAATTTGCTGACATATTTTCAAGCTGAAAATACTGCCAATGTAATTTGAGTTAGGGAAAATTGCTAAAATTTTTAAGTTGGGAAAGGTTACTGGTATATTTTTAAATATGAGAAAGTGGCAATAATTTTTAGTGGTAGCCACAAATATTGTTGTATTAAATTCTGTTTAAGAATCGCTGTCGAATACTTTTTTTCTTTTTTTTGTGCAATTTTTTTCTTAAATTAAAAAATTATTAAATGATCGTGCTGTTTCGTATTATTTCTATTATAAATTACAAGTTTAATTGCTCCAAACGAGATTTTACGGATTCTATTCGATAAATTTTGATTTTGTGGATATGCGGAATATTTTCAAATTCGCCTTTTTTTGCCATGGAGATTTCTACAGTTGTGTGGATCTTTCAATTTTTAAATTAAATTTTTTAAAATAGAATTTGATAAGCTAAAATACTTCATAAATCTGATTAATTATTTATTTATTCCAAAAAAATATTAGTCTAACTTTTTTCATTTTGTTTAAATATTCCGATAGATGTTTTTTTCGGCAAATGTACCATTATTTCTCGGTCATTACACATCGCCCTCTCTACCTTCCCCCATCTCCCTCCTCCCTCACCTTCAACTAAAGTATTGCGAACTATCCAGATTTGTGACCCTATTTTACGAGTGCATAATATTGTATTGGCATATTCTACTCGAATAAATTTGTTTGAATGAAGTAGAAATAGCATAAAAATTTGAGGTTCTAAAATGCTTTAGAAGTAGCAAAAGGCTATAAGTAATATAATAGCTTGGATCAAATTGTATACAAATCATATATTTTACGATAGCGAAATATATTTTCTTTTATTGTTGCGAAAAAAAGGAAGAAAGTCGCTAAATTCTAATAAACAGAACAGTAATATTATAAATAAATTTAAATTTCATTTCTATTTGTTCTATTTTAAATTTTTTCTATTTGTTCTTTCGTTTATTATTATTACTATTATTATTGTTATCATTATTATTATTATCATATTGTTATTGCTATTGTTTGCTATCATTATTACTATTATTATTATGTATTATTATCATTATCACCTATTAATATTATCATTATTATAAATTTGGTATTCTTTTTAAACGTAAACTTACAATGAAAATAAAATTTATTGTGAAAATTTTCAATCCACCGAAAAAGGCAATTTCGGCCATTTATTCATTATATGTCTTACAATCTGCAAATGAATCCTAAAAATCACGCAGTTTTTTGCTGCTACTGCGATGTCTCCCGTTTGCTACCGTAAAGGGCTGCAAATGATCTCGTAAAGCCCATTTCATAAAGCAACCAAAATTAAAGATTTATCCAAGTAAATTACTAAAAATATTATTTAATATTATATAAAAAAAGCTAGCTAAAAAAATTTGCAAATTTTGATATTATCAAGAATGATTGTTTCTTTAGAACTTGTGATGAATTATATTACCGTGCATTGCGTAAGACTATCAAATTCACTAATGATATAGAAATTTTTATCAATGAATAATTTCTTTGAATATAAAATAATGAACAATCAAATGCTTCGAAAAGAAAAATAAATCTTCAATTGATTCGTCGCACAGGGCACTAAATATTTTTAAAATAAATTAATCAAAAAATTGAAATATAAGGAAAAGTAATTGAAAAGTAATTATGATAACGCAATATTACCATATATAATGATAACACTAAATTGATATTGAGCACCACACATGGATTTTTAAATGATAAGTTTATTCCATTGGGGAATTAGGGAATAGAAATAAGCTTTCCTTTCTATAATAAATATGAGCCACAAACCTATGAAATGAAGGGAATTAACAAATCATACCTTTTCATCACTATTTCCTTCGGAATCAGCAAAGAGTGAAGAACAATTAGTGTTTGAACTGTACCTAGCTTCTTCAAATCCTGCTCGAAGCTGTAAAAAAGTAAGCTGTAATATAAGCGCGATTTTCAGAAGAATTCTTAAGTCTTCGCATTTTATTAGGATGTAGTATAAACCAATTTGGATAGCGCATGTGAGAAATATGGATACTGGAATATTCAAGAGAAAATCCTATGATCATATAAGCAATATGCAATCTGCTTAAAAAATTTCAAACAAAAATTATTCTAACTTGATCGACAAGGCATGCTGTAAGTACAACCCATGCTTGTCCTGCACCTGGTAAATCTCTAACAGCTTCTTGTGCAAGTAGTATATCAATTATTGTTTCACCTAATTTCTCCCAATAATTGCCATTTAGACCATAAGGACGTAAATGACAATGTATTTTTCCTGGAAATTATTATCATTAAAAATTATCAATTCATGAAAATGTAAGATCGATTCTAACAGAAAATTAAATATATATCATTAATCTTTTAATAAACTTTAATTTTTTAATTTTAATAAATTACAAATAAAGGCCAAATAAAATGATAAAAAATGTTCTTTTGAAATTCTTTTTCTGGAATCTTCCTTTTCTCTTAATATTTTTTAGAAAAGTTGAATGAATTTTTTTAATTTTTTCAGTCAAATTCACTGTTCAAAAATAAGAATTTTTGACTAAAAGGCATGATAATACCTATTAAAAAAGGGTCATAAAGACTGCCAGTGTCACTTCTTTTGCTATCAACAACATCTAAATTTTTGATAACAATGTCGATCATTTTTACAGTTTCCTGCAACATTCAACATTTAGGAGTAAATTTTTCAATTTTAACTCAAGTTGGATTCATTATTTGCATGGTTTACGAATATTCAGTGATAGTGAATTTTGGTAATAATTTCATTATCAAAGGTAAAGAATCGCAATTATGCTGCTTAATATCAGCTGAGGCTCAATGAACGAAAATATTTACTCCTTCGCAATATTATGCAAATTAATTATGTTGATTTTTATAGATATATATATATATATTTTTGGAGCGAACGATTTATAATTAAATTATGTTCACGTTTTGGAATATAATCAAATATGGAAATATGAAATGCCTTGGCATGATCCCTAGGACTTGCCGTTTCGCTTCGTGACATTGCTGATAAAAATGTTCTAGTGGTAAACATATCACGAAGAACCGTTTGTTGCTTAAGTAAGCGTTCATATATCTGAAAAAATAATAATTCAAGCAAAAATCATATTAATATTTTATATTTTTAAGCATGAAATTTTCTAATTTTCAATCAATTTATTGCATAAAAAATTGGAGAAAATATTAAAAATTAAATAAGATATTAATAAAATATGTTAAAGTTGAATTTTAATCTTCAAATCTATCATTTCACCAGATGTTTCCCATCTAATTGCAAAAAAGGTAATTTAATGCTAAGGAAATTATCGCAATCGAAATTAGCTGAGAAATTTGAAATTATCGAATGACAACTAGTAACTAATAGCAGTAAGTTAGTGAAGAACTTTTTTAAATATCTGAAATAAAATAATCTCGACGCTTAAAAAATTTAAAAAACCTAAAATTTAAAATTTAAATTTGAAAAACGAAATAAGCCAACGAAAACAAATTTTCTATAAAAAAAACCGGAATTTTTTTGTTTTTACGAAATCACTTGGTGAGTTTCACTGTACCCTATACAGTCGAGAATATTGGATATTTGATAATGTAGACTAAGCCAGGTGATAACGGCTCAGATATGAATTAAAAATATAAAAATGGTATAAAATATAAAATACAAATATGAAAGGATGGAAAAGAATGATAATGATAACGATATAGGCTGCCTTATGATAAAATTACCAATTGTCGTGAAACAAACCATCCTTCGAAAAAAAAAGAATTAAAATTGAAAATCGAGCAGAAATAGGAAAATACCTCTTCAAAGACATTTTCGATCTTTTTCCCACCATTTCTCGTTTGTAAGCGATTCCAAGTGAAGCGCAATGATTTCTTTTGAAGCTTATTCAATTTCGAGTCGTAACAATAATGCCTCATTGAAGGCTCTTAAGTAAAGAATTTTTATTTTATAAGTAAAAATTAGGTGAAAAATTTGAAGTCCACGAGAAGTGCGAGTGGATAATATTTTCCTACTGAAGCTACACTCACTCCGAATTCTAACGACAGTTTTTTTTATAGTTTGGATTTTATGGAATTTATTTGAGAGTAAAATACATTCCAATAGAAACATGGCTTGGTTTCACGTTTCATTATTATGGGAAATCAAACATTTCTGGTTTAATTCTCCAAAGGTGCCACAAAAACTCTAATTTCTAATAATCTCTGGTCTATATTAAATGAATATTTAAATATTGCGTTTTATTTTTTATATAAATTCATTTTTACTTGTAGTTAGAGCGTGAATGCTTGGCATACTTGATGAACGTCTTAACTGATTCGGATAAATTTTCTCATTTTGTTCATTGCTCAACTCGGATAACGAAGGATCAGTTTTTTGGCGAATAGCTCGTCTTAAAAAAAAAAAAAAATTTTCCGTTTCTAAATTATAATCTCATGATTCTTATCATTGTTCGATTCAAGCTGATACAATAAGATAAAAAAGAAAGTTAGCCAATAATTTAAAAAATGAATTACCTTAAAATCATTGCTTAACGCTTGATGCTTGTTATCTTATTATTATTATCATTATTATTATTATCATTATTATTATTATCATTATTATTATTATCATTATTATTATTACTATTATTATTATTATATCTTATTATATCTTATTATCTCATTATATTTATTATACCATTTTCTACATTTCTTTTCAAATTTATTTATTTCAAATTTCAAATAGAATAATTTTTGTAAAAATTTGCTAAATTATAATTGATAATGAACTTACTGCATTTTGGTGAACGTTATGGTGAAATATTAATTTAATTAGTTCGATTAAACGATTTGACTGCGAACAATAAAGATGTATTCTACTTGCTATTCTAATACTTTCATTTATAAAATTTTATTACTTATTTATTAAATTTACTAATTTAAAAAATTAATTTTAAATAATTCTAAAAATTATTATTTTATAATTTTATTATATAATTATTATTTATTATTTTATTATTATTTTATAGGTTATTTTTTACAGTTATTTTCCCGACATATAAAGCAAATTACAGAAAAAAAAACAAGAGAATTCATATCAGCATTTCTTGCGAAATGTTAGTAAGTCTACGTATCTATGTCAACCTATTTTCAGTCAATCACTTTATTCATTGGCTGTGTTGTATTATTTTTGATTGCCATCTCATTATCTTCTATTCTCACGTAAATATATCACAAAAAATATCCATATTCATATCTTATAATTGATTTCTGATTCTCTATGCAAATCCAATCCTTAATGCCAACGCAGTGCCATTCATATCTATTATCTTAAATAAATTTATAATACTACTCGTCTTAATACTTAATAATACTTAAAAATAAATCTTGTCGAAATAAAAATAAATGATGAAATCAATGAGAATTTTGCAATATGCTAAAAAACAACTGATAAAACTGATAAGAGATTATTAATTATAAGATGAACCAAATTAGTAAGATGATGTAAATTGTTGGGAAAAAAGTAATACTACAAATTAACATTGACACATTATTAAAAGAATATGAAAAATTCTCTCTTGCTTCGTATTCGAGTAATTAATTGATTATATAAAAAACCATTTAAAATGAGTTATTGTAAAAGAAAGAAAAAACAATAGAATAAAATAATGATAATAATGTGATTAGAAAAATTAAATGGATTAGCAAATTAAGATCAAATTAAAATTAGTATTCTGGCACTGATAAGACAAGCGAAGTCATTGATAAGCGATGCACTGATAAAATATAAATTAGTGGTATTCCATAACAATTTGATTTATTTTTGGTTATATATTGTGATTTGATTTTTAAAACAATTTTGCTAGTTCATTCAACACTTTTCTTAAATTTCCTTCAAATTTTTAGAATTTAAACTTATAAAAGAAGAAATAAAGAAGAACCTTCGTCTACTTGATGAGGAATCATCATCTGTTAGGAAGGAGGTCGATGCCTCTGCGTAAAATTGCTGAAAGGATAAAAAGATTATTTCTTTTTTATTTCACCACTTTTTGACGATTGAATGAATGAAGGACTATATGAATGAAGGAACTAACTTGCGAGATGTCAGAATTCCTCTTAGACTCTCTTGTTCGTCCACTTCTTCGTCTTTGCTCCGCTGTGGCCGATTTTGATGTTGTGGCATTCTCATTGGCTTTACTATGCTGAAGTTCGTTAAGTAGTCGTCTTCCACGAACAATTTTAGATATAATAAACATCTGAAATCATCAGCATTATATTTAATAGCTCATCGGTTTAATATTATCGAAATGAAAATGAATAAAAAAATGAAAAAAGAACAAAAAAATTGGAAAAATTCTTGATAAAATATAAAAATAATTTTCTGCTAAAAAAGAAAATTACACGAAAAAACATTTCGTTGAAAATAATTTCAAAAAAAAAATAATTTCTTCCTAACTAATAATTAAAAAAAAATAATAAAATAATTAAAATCTGCTTTAAAAAAAAGAAAGATGAATGTCTGAGACAGCTGCTTTAGAAATAAATGAGAGCTAAAGCTGGGGCTAATTTCTAATTAAAATTAAATCCAAATATAAAAAATAACCATTAAAATTACGAGATTCGATTAGCCAAGTGAGGAGTAAAAGCTTGGCTTAAGCCTTCAATAGGAATAAACCTATTATTAAAAATTCTAGGTAGTTCTTGCGATGTACTTATACTTTTACCACTCTCTCGTAATTCGCTAGATCATATTAGTAAAAATTTGCCTAAGTGCTAATTTCTTTATCATTTTTTTCATAAATTTGTAAATTTTATTAAAATATGTAAAATATTAAAATACCTATAGATAGATTGAATTTTTAAAATTTTTAAAATGCTTAATAATTTGAAATGCGCTAAAATTATTATATTCGGCCAAAATAATCTTTAAAATTATGAAAATTATGAATCAAAAATTAAAAAAAAATTAAAACCAATTATAATATCATAATTGCAAGGTTTTGCAAAATTAAATGCAATTTTCTGGTTTTTTTTTTTTTTTAAGTAATCGGAAAGGAAAAAACCGATCATTAGATTTTAAATTCCCTTTAAAAATTAAGAAAATTCTTTTTAAAGATTTCCTATTTCCGTTAAGTTTCCTTTTCAAATATCGAAGTTATTTCTGTATTACTTATGAAGATTATGATTGAAATTTCTCACATAAATGAATTTTTTAGAATTTTTCAGCATTTTTTAAAATTTACCACAAATTACCACAAACCAATCTACACCAATAATCAATTATCATTTCTAGATTGGCCTCGCTGACTGAACTACACAAATTTTTTTTAGGAAATTGCTTGACGATATTTGATCGGAATTGAAAAATAAAAATGTTATATCGTCTATATTAGTCGGATTTTTAAAAGGCAAATTTATTCCTAAGCAACAATTCACTTAGCCATTTTACAAAAATGAATTAACATTTTTCTTTATTGTGGCATATGTCAAGAATATCAAAAAATTACTTGCAAAAAACTGGTAGGAACAGATAAAAATGGTTTATCAAATTTTTTTGAATTGATAATCTTTATAGATCAAAAATCATAAAAATTATAAAAATTTTATTTGAATAGCAAATGGCAAATATATTTTTAAGGCTAATTAAGTATATCTAATACGATATTTTAAGCTCTAAAATAACGATTTACAATAATCTATTATCCATTGAATGTGTGGCATTTGAATTTCGAAATCGTACGAGTATATAAAATATTCTTATCGAATATCCTCGCCTTTTGAAATCTTACAATTAGCAAGCACATTGTGAAATTCCGACGCAAATGTAATACTTAGTGACTCAAATCTAATAAATAATGCAATACCCTTGAAATAGTTGGCAATAATTGTTACAATATTTGCCTTATGAAATTGTCTCAGGAATATTTCTTTCCCACTGGAAGAAATTTCGCAATATTAGAGGGGCATACACGATACGATATTCTTGATATTCGCGAAAATTTCCAGAATTTCGTGAAAATTTTGTAATATCGCATATAAATTTCCATATCTCTGCACTATCCTCTCCTTAGGGGATAGAATAGCTCAGTAGAGTTGTTGCAAATCGGAAGTGCCGATGCTGAGGTTCGATTCCTTGCAGAAATAAAAAATACAGGAGATTCATTTGTATTTCTATAGCCAAGCGACTCCCTGATATATTTGGTCAGTGCGATAGGCTTATTTTAGAGCAAGTTTAACCAGTAATAGTGACTCTTAAAAAAAAGTAACAAAAAATGATGCCATTTTAGAGGCAAATTATATCTGACAAGAAAGCTCTTTCTTAGTGATAAGATAAGAGAACCAGCAATATGTCCATCTCGAAGTCTCTTTTCTGCTAAAAGAGCTTTTTCTTGGTTTTTTAAACCAATAAAAATAAAAGAGGAGAAGAACTATTCATTCACTCAATTGTTAGAAAGCGCTCTTTTTTAATTAATTAGAAAATTATTCCATCTTTTTGCATCGGCAATAAGCTAGCTAAAGCATTCGTTGAGATTTTTGAATATTTCACACATTTTATGACAAAATAAAAATGTTATTAAACGTGAATTTGATTAAATTTGATTAAAAAAATCCATTAACATAAAATCATTAACAAATAATTGAAATAGAAAAATTCGTTAAAAATTTCAGCAAAGAGATTTTATTTTATTATATAATTTTATCTAATATTTTCATTATTTTTTCATGGCGAAGGTAATTCATTGGTATCGATAAGTATTGATAAGTTAGTTATCATTCTACTCTGGATTTTATCTTCTGGAACACGAAAGGACTCTGAAAGGACTCTTTCTTGCTATATAGAAAAAAAGACATTAAATATTACTGTCTGCGTAGGAAACTTGTGCATTTGCGTTTTATTTGCGCATCTAAAAGCTCTGAATATTATTATATTTGATAAAAATATTTAAAAAAAAAAAAATATTGAAAAAAATTTGGCAAAAAAGTGGACAATTTAAAATCGTATTTGGCGAACAGTAAGCTTTTAATAGAAAACCAGGTTTACAATCTAAAATTATAACCGTAAAAATTCAATATAATCCAGAATTCATATATGAAAAATGAAAGATGTTTGAGAAGGTGGAGCACACTTATTATTAATGTGGTAGAAACCAAATTCGAAATGACAGCACTAAGCAATAAAAGAGAAAGAAGAATCGATCTGCAAATCCAAAAACTTTTTAAATATCAAAATTTTTCAACAAAAATCCATAGATCTTTTCATCATCGTTTTTGTGCTTTCATATAACCCTTAATTTAAATTCTTTTTTCTTATTGCACAAAATAAACTGATCATGGAAATTTACGCTTGCAAAAATATTATAGATTATATGGAATATTTCAAAAATATCGTCATCGTCGTTTTTCAATGAAGTGATTTTCTCTCGAAAGAAAACGGCAAAAGAGATAGGCAATTTTCGAAGTTTTATGCACAAGTTTTGCATTATATGCTGCTTCAATGAATTAAATTAAATTTGATAAAAAGTTTATCGAGTGGTCCAGTAATGGAACCTGAAGGTCTCAACTGGACCACATTTCATGCTCTAATATGAATTTCATGTTATCAGTTTTTTTTACCTAATTTCTTATTTCCTACGTCCTTCTTTCCCTCTTTTTCCTAGCTAATAACGATAAAAAGTAAAATAATGCCAACAACGATAAAAAATAAAATAATAGCAATAAGTAATGGAAACAATGGTCCATCCACTAATCAGAAAAGGCTTAGAAGCGATGAAAGTCACTTTCATGAGGTATAATTTAAATAGGATATTTGAATTCTATAGAAGCTGATGAAGATGGTAATTATACAATTCACTAAAATTTTTCATGAAAAAATAATTTTTCTTGATTTTCTTAATGCTTTAATTCAAATTTTTGATGCTTTTTGATATTTTATAGCTTAAATTTTTAGGAAAAAATTTATTTCTATCAGTCTCATGGGATTTTAAAAAAATTTAATGATGATTTATAATTTTCAATAAAAAAAAATTTTTTATAATTTTTCGAATTATTTTTATGTTATGTCAATTAGGATTAAATTGATTTATTGCTCCATCATTATAGTCCTTTCAAATGATTAGTGTTTGGACTAATGCATTTTTTAAGGATATATTTGCTATAATTGCAATTAATCCTTAGCGTTTTATTTTTTTATATTTTTCTCAATTTGTTTTCTTTTTTTTTTTTAAATGATAAATGTTATTAATGAAAATGCAAACAATGCATATTTTATAATTTAGATAAGAAAAATTTAAACTGTAGACAATTCATTCATTAATAAATGCCGTATGGAAAAAAAAGTTGACGACTTCGTCTGAACGAAAAAAAATCGAGAATTCTTATATATTTATAAATTTAAAAGAATCTTAAAAAATATTTCAAATAATATTTCAAAAAATTAAGAAATAAATAAGAAATAAAAATATTATTCAATAAAAAAAACAAAATCTAAAGTAAATAGCTACCATTTTTGGTGATTAGTTTCATTCGTTTGGCTGGTACTTCACGAAAATTTTTTTATCAGAGAAATAGCGATATGCAAAGATGCACAATGACTCGCCAGTATTGTTCAGGTTTTTTAAAGAACTTGAGTTTTCTATTAACCGTTGATTTTCAACTCGGTAGTCGAATAGTTATATATTCGGTTATCGCACTCTCTAAAACCAAAGAAGGAATGAAAAAGATTAGAAGAAAAAGAAAAATTTTCGTCAAGCGAGGTTCTCAAATTAGAAATTTCTTAGATGGAATAATTTATAGAAATCCTCCCTTTTTCACGAATTATATGTAAAATATTTTAAGCTACGATTTAACTAATAAAAACAATTCTTAGAGTAAAAACTCAGTGCGTTGTTGTTCTCATTTCAGAACGTCATTTTTTATAAGTTCTTTGACTTTGTATACTTTGGCCGGAATAATAGTGTCTTTCAAAAATATGGGTGTTAGCGACTTATCCTTATTCTTAGAGCCAAATTACTCTCTGAGAAAGTTTATCTGCATCGATAAACCAGTGAAGCCAAAGAAATATAAGATACGAAAAATATAAAACTAACAAATGGAGCACTCAGTGAATGAAGTAAAAAATCTAAAAAATTTTCCCGATTTCTTTAAATTATTAATAAATTTATTTGATAAGAAATATGAGAAAAAAATACAATTTTGTTAATATGAAAATATCATTATTATTATATTAATTATTAAAATTTAAATATTAAAATAAATTTTGATCTTAAATCTATCCAAAGGCGGTACACCAGCCGGAAAGAAGGCAAATGTGGATTACTGAGTGCCCCTTTGAACGAAACTCGAGGCATTCAGAAATATGTACATATATAAATATATATATGGCACCAAAGGACGAGTTGCTAAAGCATCAGACGATCAAACGATCAAACAGAGGAAAGAGAAAATACTATGGCAAAGCAAGGCCGTCTTTGTATTGCATCACTGACAGGCAACTGACATTCTACCAATGGTTGGAGAAAGCTGGAGTAAAAGGCAGCACTGAGGTATTGATTAAAGCTGCACAGAAGCAAGCACTAAGCACCAGATCTATCGAAACAAGGATACCACACCATATAGGACTCTAGATGTAGACTATCCAACAGTGCCCCAGACATAGTCCAACACATAATGGCAAGATGTAAAACGCAAGCAAGAACAACATATATGCTAAAAGGCATAGCCAAGTAGCTGGCATCATCTACAGGAAATCTGCTCACTTAGACTTTCCCAAGATTAAATTGGAGATTCCTCAGAAAATCGTAAAGAATAATGGGATGAAGATCCTGCGAGACTTCTTCGTCCAGACACATAAATAAATACTGGCCAATCAACCAGAAGTCGTGGTAATAGACAAGAATCAGAGATAAGCACTGGTGACGTAGGAAGCTGGTTATACAGAAAAGTCAAGAAAAAGGAATGAAAAGTTTGAGAAATACCAAGGGCTGAAAGAGTAACTAGAGGAGATGTGGAAATTAAAGGCCTAAGTAAATCCAGCGATAACTGCAGCACTTGGAACTATGATCCCTAAACTAGAAAAGTGGCTTCAACAGATTCTAGGAATAACAACATCAGAGATCTCTATCTAGAAGAACGCACCATTAGGAAAAATTAAGATACTGCGCAGAACCTTGAGTTTCCAAGGCATCTGGCAGTGGACATGAAGTTGAAAATGATTAGGCACCATCAGGATGAGAAAAAAACTTTTTTTATTAAAATTTAAAGATTAAAATAAAATAAAATAAAATTTTCACATTAATTCCAACACTCAAAGGCGTACACCAGTTGGAAAGAAGGCGGTGAAATAAATTTATTCGGCAAGAGAAAATATTTGAGAAAAAATTATGATCATTGGTAATATGAGAAAAATATCATTAGTTATTCATTAATATTTATCATTAATATTAATATTTATCATTAAAATTTAAATATCAACATAAAATAAAAATTATTAACTTAAAGAATTAACAGCTCAGTGGCAAAATGCATTCATTACCGAGAATCGAGACTTGGATACAAATCCGATCGACACACGACACTTCGTCAGACATCATCCAATGAAAAAGTAAAGGAGTAGAATAGCTCAGTGAATTGCTCTAGAGCGCTGCAACTAAAGTTTTCAGTTCCTCCCAACAATAATGAACTATCCCTAAATCCCAATCCCAAAAATCCAGGTATTGCTAGCGAATCACTTATCGCCATTTCTATCGCCAAAGCTACTCCTTGGCATATTTGTGATCCTTTAAAAAAAATATCATTCTTATCACTGAAGAATTCTATTATTATTATCACCATTATTTATATTATTTATATTATTATTCTTACTATTTATTTATTATTATTAGGAAAAAAAAATATATTAATAAATAATGAAAAGCGAATCATTTTTTTGAGCAAATTAATTTTCGCAAAGCATTTTCATTTTTATTTTGATAACTAAAAAGTCGCTTTTGAAAAGCTGAAATAATAAATCTTATTTCAATAAATTTGTGTGGGAAAATGTCGTCATTAAGGAACATATAAAAAAAATTTCCTAATCTCTTAAAATAAAAATGACTAGATTTAAAATGATTTAAATAAAAATAATTATGACTCTATGTGGAAAAAAAAATTAATTAGAAATAATTATATTCTTATGTAACGAGTGAAACGAACCTAACCTACCAACTAACGATGCGAGCTGTTAGAAGAATAAGAAAATACTTATATGCAATTTTTATTTTTTATTATTATTATATTATTATTATTATGTGTAAATTGAAAAAAAAGTGAAGCATTTTTTAAAAGAGGATTTGTACGACTTAATTTATCATAAAGTGTATTTCAAGAAAACTTTGATCCAGAAAAAAACGATTTCAAAATAATATATATAAATAAACAGTAGAATTTTCTTAAGATTAAGACTTTTCATTATAAGTAAAGTTTCCATAGTTGCTGAACATCCATTTGCTTAAAGTGAGTCTATGGTGAAAGACCCCGCACTAATAGTTAGTATATTAATATAAATAGCCAATTGCAAGAGTGAACCTATCCAAAAATTCAAGTGATTATGGCGACTCACTTGTGTGTGCTTCCTGATATATTTTTTTTTACGACGAGCTAATGAAGCGAGTCTGACTAGTTTTTTTTTTTTTAAGAGTCCTCACTATTACTGTTTAACTCGCAACACTGGCTTGTCACATTGAACAATCCCAGGAAATCCTTTGGCCATAGAAATACAAATGAATCGCCAGCATCACCCGGATTTTTGTCCTCCTACGAAGAATCGAACCTCAGCATCGGCGCTTGCAATTGAGCAACAACCCACTGAGCCATTCTATACCCTGTCTAGCTAGTGGAGAACTCTTTAAAAAAATTAGCCAATTAAAAAAGCCAATGATCTATGAAACAGGAAAAAAGCAATTTAAGAACCAATCCAAAATTTAATTATGATTAAATGCACTGAATAACCATTGTTAGCCTAAAGCCACTTCGAAATTCTTTTCGAGATTAAAGCAGAATCAATCAACAAAAATAAGGAAAAGAGAAATTGTGAATTTATTTTAATTTATGTTCTTTTTTTTCGCAAAAATATATTTATTTCGTTGAAATTTGATAGGGAAGTGCTTAGTGCTAAGAAGGAAGTTAGCATAATGCTGTGATTAACCATTTCTCGCTAAGCTCTCTCCGCTAATTATTTGAATACAATGAGAAACCTTCTCCTAATTTTGCATCTTTGATAATATTACCCATAATTTTGAATGTCAAATATCATCAATTTAAAGGATTTTTTTTTTCTTCACATCATTCATCATCACTTGAGTGTGATTTGAATGGTATTAGCAGTAGCTGTTTAAATAGAGAGATAATGATGACTCGCCAGCAATCGGATATCCGAAAATCTTTTGATGTATATTTTATTCCAATCGAGAAATAGGAATTGAAACTATGTTGTATGCCTTTAGCAGAAACATTCGTTCTTCAGAATTACCCAACCAATTTAATGATTCCAATCAAAATGAACAATTGAATGATAGGCCGAATTCCAGCAACACAGATTTGATTTCTTCGACTTCTCTCTTGATAGGGCAGTAAACTTCTTATTAAAATTGAAGCTAAAGTGCATTTAGAAACTGATTCTACTTTTATTCTTATTAACTTTCTTAGTAAAGATTTCAACTTTTAGAGCCAAGCAAGCTAAAAATAGTAATAGTAATAATAATAATTAATAATAATAATAATTAATAACAATAATAATTAATAATAATAATAATAATTAATAATAATTAATAATAATTAATGATAATAATAGTACAAAGCTGGTAAGATATAAATATAATAGAATAGATGATTGAAAGTGCTACGATTAGAAATTATCTTCGATATTATGGCTTATAATAAACTACCATAGAACTTCTTGTATTTTAAATTAATGAAAATAATGGTAATGGGGAAAATGTAATCAATCGAAATAGTTAATAGAATTGAAAAAGAAACAAATAAATATACAAATATTAGAAGAAAAATTTGAAAAATATTAGAAGAAAATAATGAGAAATGATTTTAAAAGCTAAGAAGATTCACGATTAAATTAAAAAAAAATTATTCGTAGGAAAATTCATAAAAAAATAAGAAGCTATAGAATTTTGATGCGACCGATAAAATTTTTCTATAATCCTAAATTTCGCAAACAAATTAATGAAAAGCCAAAATTTCTCAAAAAATATTTAAACAAACGAATGATAATGCAAATTAAATGAAATTCTCTAAATTTCTTTAACAAATAAATAAAAATTGCATAAATTGAAATTAAAAATAAATTTAAGAAATTTTTTTTTCTTTTTACAAGATTATAAGAATGAATGCTTGGCCAAAAACAAAACTTTATAATGCAGCCGATATTAAGTAAGAACAACTAATTAATATAATTTTGCAATAATCACAATTTTTCATTTTGAAGCCAAGATGGATATAAATAAATAAAATTAGAGAATCATAATTCATTCTTTCTTATATTTATTTTTGTTCATAGATTATATGCTATTTTCTCAGACGAATAATTGCATGACCATCGTAATACTTCAATCGAAATTTAAGTCCGAACAAAAATGGATTTGCAACTGCATTATCAACATTAAAATCTAGCCTAAAGTGATAAATAATCACATTCTTTGATAATTAAAAATTACAAGATTAAAAATTCGAATAGGTAAAGATTTAAATTCAAAAATATGATAATCATTGCCAATTTCATTGTCAAAAATTATTTATAGTTAGTTTGGCAATTACATATATAAAATTGAATCTTGAAAAGATGGCATATCAGCATCCCTAAAATTGAACGCCTAAGATTTGAAAGTGGTGTAATGTGCATTTTTTAGAAATTACTTATACATGAGCTGAAGGTTACTTGAATTTATAAGGGATAATAATAAATTCACTTGGAACATTTGGATTGTACTTTCGATAACGAATTTGAGGACTCGAAACAAAACGAATAATCATAAAGTATTCATCACTAAAATATTTATCATTTAATGCCATCTTTTTTATAATCATTAAGTTATCATGAAAGGATTGCATATCAATTTTTGATTTTAAAAAAACAATCTTTATAAATAAAAATAAATTTTCTTCTTATTTTCGCCGTATAATTTTATTCGTTACTTCACTGCAAAAATATTTTGCATAATAAACTGTTTCCAAGTAGGAAGATAAGCGTGTCGCAATTTTGTTCTTCTTAATGTATAAGTGTTTTAATCTTTCATATTGTTTCATAGTTGAGTGGAAAACCATTTCTAAAATGCAACTAAGTAGAAATAGCTTTTTCAAATTATCAGTAAATATTATTTATCAGTGTAAAGATTTAGATTTTGCAGGTTTCAATTGATTTTAACTGATAATAGAGGTTTTATAAATGATCACTGTAACAAAAAAAAGTTTTAATAAATCTCAAATCACCACACATTTGCCAAACCCTTCTTATAATTTGATAAGGTTAATTTGCCAAAAAACTTACAAAAAACTTCTGCAATTTTTGCCTCATTAAATTTTAAAATTCATTTATATAATGCATTTATATCCATATATCCATTATTATCATCAATCCATTAGTAAATTATTTCATTACTTATTATCATTGTTATGGTCAGTTATCATCTATATTGACTGTCAATATGCCAATAGTTTTTTTCATGGACTAATTTCGATAAACGACTAATCATCTGTTGCTTTAATTAACAATGACGTTTGTATGGCAACCAGAAATGGAAATAAATACAGGAATTCGGTTGAAAGAAAATTGGAAATAGAAATTTTTGCAAAAATTTTAGATAACAATTGATGGAACTCTAAAAATTCGAGATTATTCTTAATGCACTTAATTATGATAAGAATGTATATAAACTATTATGAAAAACAATATGGACTATAAAACTATAATATAAGATAGGAAAGAGTAGATTAGTCTTATGTTGCTTCCTATGACCGTAAACACCCCTGGATAATATTAAAAGTGAAATCTTGATAGTTGTCCAGGTTTCATCAATATTTTTATTCCTAGATAATGAAGACGTCTTCCAATAGCCGTTTACACTTTTTTGCTTAAACAGCATTTACCAGTCTTCCAAGTTGGGTTGATTATGGTTACTGACTTGCCTATCGTTTTTAGTTTTGGAGTCAATATGCTAATATGTGAAAATACAGGTATTTTCCTTGCACCAGTGACACTTTTAGTGTCAAAGGGCAGGTGCCAAACCTATGATTTCAGCAAAGCATCATATCGCTTGGCCATTCTATTTCCTATATCAAAACAAAACTTTTCAATTTATTTTCAAATATCTCAAAATTTTACTTTTAATTGTTCGTCGATGGCGATTTCATTAATTTTCTTTTCTAAATCAGTTATTACTTGATCCGCTGCTTTCGTAATTTGTTTTTCGGATTTCGAAACAGCATCACAAGCTTTCCAAAGTTCAATTTGAATTTTTTTCGCTAATGGCTGTAAAATATTTTGAATATATATTTTAGTGATCAAAATTTTGTTCCATGGACGATGTAGGCTGCCGTCTTCGGTCTAAGGATGCCTCGACCACTTGGCATTTTCTTGGCCTTCCGATATATGCAGTGCAGTTTTAAGGCTTAATATTTAAAAAAAGTAATTGAAGAAAACAAAAAATTTACAAAAATTACTACCGCTATTAAAACGGTTGCAATGCGTTCAATGATTGTCTGTTCGAAATTTTTCAGAATTTCATTCGCATGTTGCTCACAATTTTTGCTTACATCTTTAGCAATTTTACAACGCTGTCTAAAATTATTTATAATTTAATTATATAAATTATTTATTTAATATATATGAAATTAATAGTAAATCAAAGAAAGTTTAAAATAATTTAAGAAATGTATATCTCATTTGATCTCATCAATAAAAATCACACATAGTGAGAAGAAGAGTAGAATGGTTCAGTGGGTTGCTGTGCTCATTTCTAAGTGTTAGTGCTGGTGTTCAACTCCCAGCGGGAACGAGCATTTGGACTTCAAGAAATACAAGTAGTGCTAATCTATACTTCTATCGCCATGTAGAATTTGCCTGGGATTTGCTCGAGAGATCGGTCGACTAACCAGAAATAAACGATCTTAGAAAAAAATATCATGTAGAATGCATGAAGCGAAAATATTCAACATAAATAAATAATTGTAGAAAAAATTCAAAAATTTACTTAAAATTATTTTATTTATTTTTATCATTTAATGCTAAAATTCGCCGAAGAAATTTGATGCAATTCAATTTGTTTAAAGATAGTTTTTCATTTTCAGATTCACTCACTGGGATGATTGAGTTTCTTATTTTGCTTTTTTTTGGCTGAGAGCAATTAGCAACGAATTCCTCTCCACTCTTTTGAATTTTTTAGAATTAGATTGTATATCCCTTGATAAAAGGATAGGAATTTGCATTAAATTGCTGATTCTAATTCAATAATGCTGATAGTTTTAAGAAAGTAAAATTGTTGATTAAAAAGAAAATTGCATTGAACTACAATAAAGGAAGATTAGATAAATATTTTTCGAAATATAATCTGCCAAATATGTTAAATAAAAACATTTCCTAATGAAATGCAATATTTACAACTGTAAAGATTTTAGTTGTAGCAGAATGGCTCAATGCATTGTCGCTCTCATTTCGATGCATCGGTATAGGGTTTCATATTCCTAATGTGTGTGAAGCTTTTTTCTTAATACTCCAGGTGATACTGGCTATTCACATGTATTTCTATCGCTGTCTAACAAAAATTATCTGATCCGATAATCCATGACGAATGAGCATAACGGTGAAAATCTTTTATAATGAAATTAAGAAAATCCGGCATTAATTTTACCTGAATCGAAGCAATTCATCAATGCGATGATCATGATGATATTTAAGTATGCAATGAGCGCATAAAGTGAAATTTTTTGAAATATTCTCGATAGAATTATCATACGAAACAGATCCAAAATCTTAAAATTTTCATTTTTTTATATTTCATTACTATAAAATTCCATAAAATTTATAGAAATATAATAAGAAATTTTATTGATGCACTTAAGGTTGCTAAAAATTACAAAATTTTTTACAAAAACTTATATCAAAAATATGATCGGCAAAGCATTTTAGGCAGATCCAAGCTGCTGATTCCTCACACTGCGTTCGACATTTACTGCACCTTATATTTGAAATGCTTAATCGTCGTGCATTTTCCAAACTATCTATAGCATCTGAAATTGATGACGAATTAACTGATAATTGATAAAATTAAACATAAAATTGTAAAATAAGACTAAGACTTTTCTAATAAGACTTTTCTAATATTAAACTATGAATGGAAAAAAAATGAGCAATACACTGATAAAATATTTTCCACATACATATTATCTTATCTTAGTGTTATATTAGTTTATTATCTTAGTATTAATTATATTCAGTAATAATAAAAATGAATATAGAAGTAAAGCTTTAGAATTACAAAATATCGTCAAATCGTCAACCTCTTAGACCAAAATTAATTGGCAATCCCCATGGTGGTATAGTAGTTGCTTTTCGACATGCGAAACACTTTATTATAGTACTTCCAGCTAAAATTCGTGAGATGCACTATTAATAAAATTCATGAAAATGATGAAAAATATTTCATGTATCAGCTGATACTGCTAAGTCAATATAGTTGCGATTTATTCGCGGATAATAAATTCCGTTATTTTTTTTTAAAAGAAACAAAACTCTTGCGAAATATTCTAACAAAAATGATAAAATTTCTTTATTCTTTATATAGGTTGATGAAGTTTATTTTTAATAGCGCCTGCCATTTCTGATTAGATTTCGTTATCCTAATCAGATGTTTGACTATTTTTTACATATCAGTTGAGCTAGCATTAACGTTAAGATTTTGCAAAAAATTACTGTTCTAAAGATTACTGTATTTATTTTTATAGGGAATATAAAAGATTACTACACAAATGAATAAATAAAGAATAATCTGTAGAATAACCTGAATTCAAAATTTAATATTCAAAAAAAAAGGTTGAGAAGGAAATGAAATTTACAAGAGATTTGCATTTGTTCTATGCACTTGTTGCACATCGAGTGGCCACAGGCGAGTGTCCTTGGGTCTAAATAAGTATCCAAACAAATCGGGCAAATAACCTTAAAATAGTGCCACTAAAAATTTGATTGTTATTCCTTAGCTTTAGGTTTAATTATTGTTTCCTTACTTATTTTCACTTCAATAAATATCCTACAATAAAATCGATCGCTACTAAACCAATTTACTTAAGCCTTCAAATGATAAGTGATAAGTCGATTATTACGAAAAGTTACTGGAAAATCATAGAATGCCAATTTTATTAATTTTTTGAAATTTTTTGTTTAAAATATTTTCTTAGGAAAGAAAATGAATATTAAAAAAAGAAATTAATAAGAAAATTTATTAAAAATTTCAATTCAAAATCATTTATTATTATTATTATTATTATTATTATTATTATTATTATTATTATTATTATTATTATTACTTCATTCGATGAAACAGCTGCAATATAAAGTTCATTTTCATCGGATGCTACGATTTCATTTTGTTCCTCATTTTCGATTCCATCGATTGTATCTTTTAAAATCTAAAAAATTTTTTACATTTATTTATAAGAATTTTATATTAAATTCAATGTTTTGCTTTCAATAATTCTTAAATAATTTTACTTTAATTTAATTAATTTTACTATTTACTTTAAATTTACTATTATCTCTAAGGTAATTTAATTTTAAAATTTGTCTATTGAAAATTCGTTATACTTATCATATTTAAAATTTATTTTAAATTTATTATTAATATTGATAATGTTGATATTAATTATTATCTTTCATAAAATTTGTAATCAATGAGAAATTAATGAGAAAAATTTAAGAAATTATCAATTAAATAATAGATTCATTAGTTATAATAATTTGTTGTAATAATTGATTTATATAAATTTGGATATTATATATTATTTAATTTATTAAAATATTACCAAATTCTAAAGCAATTTAACGAATGAATTTCAATGATAATTATAAAATATTGAAAGCTATAAATATAGAATTTTGAAATATTATATAAAATATTGAAAAAAATAACCAATAAATTCTTTGTGAATTTAAAGAAAACAGCACTTTTATCATTCCAATCACAATGTAAAAGAGCATTTAAATTATCATCGATTCGAAGAGAGAAATTTTTTGCATCATAAGGTGCTTCAATATTCACCGAAATTCTAAAAAAAATCCTGGAAAATCACACAAAAAATATCGAAAATAATGAAAAATTTATGCAATTATCTAATTTCGACCGCGTTTTTTTGCTCTTTTTGAGAAATTATGAAAAATTTTTTATGCAATTTTGTTTAAAATTCGGTAACTATAAAATTCGGCTGAATAAATTTTTAGGATCCCATTTATGGTTAGTTTTGGTTTCGTTGGTTTATTGGATCGGAGAAGTTTTCCAGCGGGCTCTTGGAGCAGGAAATTAAAGATTTTATAGAATACGCGAATTTTTGAACGATAGTTTAAGTCCCGCTGGCAATGAAATTCTAGCATTGACACTCAAAGGAAGAAGCAACAAATCATTATGCCATTCTCCATTTGTGATAAAAATTAAATTGTTAACCTACCTTCTCCATTTGCAATTTAATAGTTCCAATTGCCATAAAGTTATAATTCTTGACAGTTGTTGTTGTTCATTAACATTTTTCTGACAGATAATAAACCAAACCATATTTTTGCTCCAAGCATTACACCAAACTGCTAAAAAATAAAGATAATATAAATATGATGAAATGATAAAAAGATAAAAGATAATTATTGAAAGAATTAAGGTATTAAAATTAATAAAGAGATTCGCACGATTTTTTTTTTTATATCTATCATTATTCCATTATTTAATTATTTATCCATTATTTAATGTTAAATATTTCTTCCTATAAATTTAGTTTATTAAACATGTAAGTTTCAAGAATCGAATCTTTACGGTGTTCGAATTCTTAATGCAAAACGTCGCTTAAGCTTAAATTGAAACTTAGTAGAAGTCTCAAAAAATTGTAGTGAAATTTCATATGAAAATAATTAATTAACCAAAATGACTCACCTTTTCGTGGTGGAAATTCATCATTATCAACACCAGAATTTCCTATAACTCTTATATTCCAGTCACCATTTACCATGTTTGAGTCCAATAAAAGGCTTGCAATTTGTGTTGAATCCAACTGTGTAGATATGAAATGAATATTCTAAAAATAGGCAGTGATTTCATAATGTTAAATTAAAAAAGAACTTTAGATAATAAAGAAACAGTGTTGAACCTGGTATGCAATAAAAGGTAGTTCCCATTGACCAGGTGGTAACATTCCTCGTTCGGTTTTTAGCTGCAGACTATAACAATCAAATGTGCAATAAACAAATGCATATAAAGGCATATTATTATTATCTATTAACGAATGCCGTGTAAAACGTTCATAAAATACTATCTAAAAATAATATTTAGTAATATTTAATAATAATAAAACCTTAAATTTTTAAAACCTTAAAACCTTAAACCTTAAATTTTGGTGTATAATTTTTTGGTATAATTTTGGTGTATTCCAATTCATTAGCAAAAAAACCTTCATCATTTTTCATACTTTCTTAACAAACTTTTATCAATTCTACAAATTTAAATACAAATTTCATTGTATTGAATAAAATTAAACTAAAAATGTACTAATTATACTTAATTAAATTTATATCTCGTAATATCCTCTTAAAATCGTTGGTACTATCTCTCGAACTCCTTTATATATCCTCGCCTCTTTCTAGTATTTCCTAAAATACGTGCATTAAAAAAAAATTACCTGTAATTTTTCGTCGTCCTTATGAGCATTATATGCGAAACGGTCCAAACGAATTCCATCAACATTTATCACATTTTCTTGTAAATTATATAAAATATTTTTGCTTTCATCGATAACAAATGTTTTAAGGACAAAATGTTTGCATTTCTTATTATAAAATAAAATTGGAAGGAAAATTGTATTCTCTCGTTCGATTGTAAATAAACAGTAACATATCCATTGTCGATAATTATTGTACGAATCTTTATGCCTATATATTATATTTATTTAATTAATCACAATTACATTAAAGTTATAATCATTAATATATTTATTAATTATTAATATTTTATTAATATAATATTATTAACACCAATAATAATTATTAATTATAGTATCATAATAATAATATTAATAAATGTTAATATTTATAATAATAAACTAATAATAATATTAAATTAACAATATTAATTGAAATTTATGATTAAAAATAATAATTCTTCTTCTATTCTACTTTTGAAAATTAACTAAACTAAATAGAAATTTTTTTTAATGGCTAAAAAATACGAAAAGAATTTATCGAAAAAATCGTATTAAGAAAAAATATAATGATAATAGTAGTATATTCATAAAAATTTTATAAGAAAATTAAATTAAAATTTAATCCAAAAATTAGAAGAAGAAAGGATGGCTAAGTGGGTTGTCGCATTCATTGCAGTTTTGGAGCACCGATATCGGGGTTCTACTCTCCCTATGAGTGCAAAAAATCGCGTGATGCTGATGACCCGTTTATATATTTCTCTCGCCAAGTGGATCTTAGGTGAATTTTATTTGGCTCAGCAATCCAGTCCAGCGATGCAAATTTAACCAGAAATGGTAAAAAAATTTTTAAAAAATAAAAAATTTGAAGAAAAATTTTAAAAAACCATTTGAGTACAGTTCGATTATTATTTAATAAATTAATCGAAATAATTGAATTTAATTGCGGTTCATATAAATAAGCAATTTCTTTATTACTACAAATTGCAATTCCATTCACTGCTTCAAATACTCCATCAATTTCCAATTTATTCATGATTTTTTAGAAGAATTTCGATTGCATTCACTCTAAAAAATTGCTGTCATTTATACTAAAGCCTAACTCCATCGTAAATGGCAAATGGCATGGGCCATTAGCGTTAAAAATAAAGCATAGAATAAATAAAAATTTTGGCATTTTTCATAAAAAGGCATATTTTCAATTTATAAAAAATTTTATTATTTGTATGGCAAAAACGAATAAAATAATAAAAAAATTAGGTTTTTTTCTTAAATTGTTTAATATAAAAATGGACATTTTATATAAAAAAATATATTTAAAAAGTATGGAATTTAAAAAAAGTTTTTCGCATATAAACAAAAATAGTTAAAATTTAAAAAAATTAAAAAAATTGAGAATTTCTATAAATGAAAATTAAAATTCAATTTATTTTTTTGCAGCAATACATCCATAATTGAAAAAATGTTGATATATAATAGGATAGGTGAATGATTATTGCCTGGATTCGTAAACATTTATAGAAACCTGTTATTGCAAAATCCGGATTATGCTAGTCACCTCACTAGTGCTTTTAACTCCATAAAATTTTTTGACAAAAATTTCTAATCATATTATTGACAATAAGTGAAGCATATATTACCAGAAATGATAAGTAACTACTTATTTTTATTTATTTATTGATTTATTTATTTGTTATTTCACAAAATGATAATAAAATTCATAAAATTATGATAAAAAATTATAATCGTCACTAAATTCTAAAAAAATATTATATTAATATTAATATTTTGAAAAATTAATATTTTAAAAATGATATGCAAGTTTAAATTAGTTTTAAAATATAGACTAAGTTTTATGATAAGTTTATAATAAGTCCAATTAATAAAAAAAAATTTTTTAAAATATTTCATTTCATTTATTACATTTAATTAAGAAGCAAAAAAAAGAATTTTTTTTATTAAACAGTAAAAATATTTCAAATAATAGTGAAGAATTTATTAGTCTTCGAAAATCTTACCAACCTTTCAATAAATAAATAATAATATTTCAGCTCTCTTGATTCATCTTCAACAAATAAAATTCGAAATATGCTAACAAATTATGTTATGCTAACATTTCCTTCATTTTAGTAATAAAATAGTAGGAAATGTATGTTCTACCTATTGCCAACTTTTTTTTCATACATCGCAAAGTGATTACCTAACAAAATTTCTAATCGTGCTTAACTAACTAGCAAACTGGAAATGATTTTTCCATTCATAAAATCTTTTTCTCAGGCTCTGTGGATGATAGTGACCCTCCTGAACCTCATGTCCCTTAGTAGATGCCTAAAAGGTTGAGAAGTACCTTAGGCTGTTCCCAGTACTGCAGATAGAGATATTCTGGATAGAGGACTCTGATATTATTCTCAGAATCTGCTGAGGCCGTTTTTCTTGTTTAGGAGTTATAGTTCCAAATGCTTTAATTATCGCTGCAATTGCTTTTGGTCTTCACTTCATATATATATATATATATAAAGGTATTGAATAAATTTACACGCACATCTTTAATCAGTTGTGATTTTCATCGTTTAGTCCCATTTCATTTGCTTATTTTTTTCCCACCTATCTTCCCATAACAATAAAAAAGTGATAAGGTTTCTTTAAAAGCTATTAATAGTCATTCTAAGTTCAACTGAGAAGAGATTTAGCAATGCTAATTTAGCAATGTTTAATATAAAAAATCGTTGCATAATTAAAAATACCGTTTAATTCTTATGGAAAACAATCCAAAATTTCGAAATTAAATTAAAAAACGAATTTTAATTAAATAATTTTACGAGAATAACTGTAAAAATAGTGATCGATAGCGATAAATTATTTTCATGTTTAATGCTTCTTCTGCAAAATATATAAATACAAATAAAACAGTTTTTTTTGCTTGATTTGATTTTTCTGAACAAATAAACGATAATAATTAATAATTTTTGAAAAAAATAGATAAATAATTAATTAAAATAATTAAATAATTAAATAAATAATTAAAAAAACTAAATTAAATAATTAAAAAAATAACTAATTAAAAGCAAAAAGTAAAACTAATAATTTATATTTTAGCTGTTCATCGAAAAAAATCGACGTTATCTTTTAACAATAAATGAAAAATAAATAAATAAAAAATTAAAAAAACAATTTTGCTAAACCAATTTTTACATGGATAAAAAATCGACATTATCTATTTTCATTGTTAACGATTGAATAACTATTATAATAGAGATGTCATTGCCATATCATACCACATCATTCTCATTTATTTTTTTAACCTATGATACGAATTTATCAATTTCATCGGCATTGAAATGATTATTATCTGAACTTTTCTCATAAAAAAACTATATTCATATTGATAATCACAAATTGTTTTCATGTTTTATGATTATAAAATTATAAAATTATAAAATTGATAAATGATAAAATAAGACTTAATTTTTATGGATAATTTAAAGAGTTTGAGTGAGTAAATATTTCTATCCCTTTAAATTGATAAATATTTCTTAAATAAATCATTTATTAATAAAATAATTGTATGATTAGAACAATTATGAAGGAAAAAAGCACTAGCATATTCATTAAAAATGTGCGAATAAATCGGCGAAAAACAACGAATAATAATTGTAATGTGATTAAAACCTCACCCCTGTGGCCAGCTGAGTCAACCTAACTGGTAATGGTGTAGGCTATTAGAAGAAGAAAAAAGTGATTATATAAATTAAAATAATGCTAATCCTCCTAACTCGATGGCATAATTTTAGTGGTTATTACATTATTAAATCGAATATATAATCTTTTTTTTTAACATTTATAACTTTGGTGATCTAATGAAATTTATGGAATCCATCAATAAATTAGAGTTACAAATAAAAAAATAAATTAGAGTTACAAATAAAAAAATAATATGAAAATATTTATGAATCCTATTTATGAAGAAATTCATGGTTATTTGCCATGATTCATAATTAATGGATAATATTGGTTCAAATTTATGAAGTAAATTAGTCCATCTTTAAATGGGAATAATAAAGATGCATATATTTCCCTAAAAAGTCTACAAGTCCAGAAAATGCATCAGAAAATCCACAATGTCCTCATCGCTGGAATAAATTTTTATTCTTTACCTATAATCAATGTTGAGAAAAATAGGAGTAATAACTATGATTACTTCAAATTATAAGTGGGGAAGTCAAAGTATATTACCATTATGTTTGTTGTTCAAATAATTCAGTAATAAACTGATCAACTGATAAAAAAATTGATCGATAACTATCATTATCATTATCAGTAGCGGAAGAAAAAAATCTATAAAATTTGCTATTATTTTGCATCTGATCATATTGAATAATATTATCGAATAGCCCTCCGGGCTTATATAGCATACAATATATATAAAAATATTTTGGACTGGATCTTACGCAATCCTACTATATTTTTTATATCGAACTGGAGCTAGCTTATTCAATCCTTTAATATTATTTCGTTAGGTTTTTCTTTAAGATAGAAATATTTGGACAGTGGTTCTCAAGCCTTTTAAATTAAAGAACCTGGGATTCTTCAGAATATTTATTTATTTTTTCTCATTTAACTCTCATTTACGAACTTTATCCAATTTGGCTAAACGATTTAGAGATTCAGAGAAAGGGTAAAAGGTGCGAATAATTTCTTAGATCATGAAAATGTTTTATGAGTCCTCAAACCATTCGTTTGGAACCATTGCGCTAATTGACTGATTATAGGGTCATCGTGCTTTAATATATTATAGTACCATTTTGCGTTTTTTGTGATGATTAAAGTTCAATTTTATCTTTTGGCAAAAAAATTTTTTCTTTCATATTTATAATATTTATTTGATTATTTTTCTCAAAATTCGAAAATTATGTATGCATCAACATTAAAAACTGCATATAACTTTAAACAAAAGTGCGAAGGATAAATTTGAATTTATTGGTTACCGCGAATATTATGTCGAGATTTTTACTGGTAATATTTCAATAAATACGTAGAGTAAGTGCGACTAATTAGCAGTTGCCATATCTAATGCAGCTTCGAATCCCCTAATGCCTGTTGATACAGCGAGCAATTTTTGCCACTAGCCGTTTAAGAAGAAAAATCTGGTTGAAACATTACCAATTATTTTTTATCACGTTGCCAAAATTCCTTTCACTGATATTTCTTTTTCATAGCTGTTGAAAAAAGCCTTAATTAATTTCTTACGTGCGTACTTTTATATTCTTATTTTTTCCCAAATCCAATGAGTATTCATTCTCACTTACTGTTGCTTAATGGTTTAATAGAAGTTATTTAAAAATCCAAGGACTATTTTTTCGCAAAAAAAGTCGAACAATGGAGTATTTTGATTCTTGTTTCCCGTTGAGAGTAACATGAAAGCATATAATGATTCCTACGCATAAATAACTCTATTATTCCAGTTGCGAAAAGGCAATTCAAGAATAATAAATGAAAGGTGTTAAAAATAAATAGATCAATTCTCTTGCATTTTATCATAATTTTTATCATAATTTTTGTTATCAGTTTCCAATCTCAGAGAAATTTCGTATCAAATATTAAATTTTATTATCAAAATTGTATCAAAAAATAAGTCATTTTTATTTGTATTTGTAATCCCTTATAATTATTAATTTTATTCGTATATTTTATTCATATATCTATTTTTGCAATATTTTTTTGAAATATATTTGTGAAAAAAAGTTAAAAAACAATTTACTGCAGTTTTCGAATTTGATGCCATTTTTTTATTGTTCATATCATTCTGTTTCATTCTTTTATCCTTTTCCATGACATCAATTTCATTAAGTTCAATTTTGCATGCTTCTTCGCAGCCCTACAGAAATTATATATTTCATTTCTCGGTTCGTTTTATTTTTAGGACGAGATAGTTATAATTTTGGCATATTCTTAATTTTTGTCGGGAGAGGGGAACGCATGCCGCATGGATTCCTACCTATCGGTGTCAATAAAAATGGCCATAGCCAAACTCATCTATCTGAATGATTTCGACCTATCTGAAGATGAATTATATACCATCTTATCATTCAATGATAAGTTCGTCATTCTGATGATAAAAGTTTTTTTTTAGGAGCATTCATTATCTCTAGTTAAGCTCAGTCTGCTGGCTTGTTTGACCAAGTGAATATTACCAAAGAATCATTTGGCTTTAGAAGTGCGGATGAATCACTAATATAATTTTTTAAATATATGCTTTCATCGAACTGAGAACTGAACCCCAGTATCGGCGTTCCAAAACAAGACCTAGAATCCACTGAACCATTGCAATTAAAATTTTCTTTTCCACTTTCTAAATTTATAAAAAAAAACACCTAAAATTTGCATGGCAAAAATATTGTCAAAACATTTTTAAAATCATTCCTTAAATTTTTGAATTTTTTTAAAATTTTTTAAAAAATTTTAATTTGTTTAAGTAAGTTGAATTTTTCAGTCAATTCGAAACTAACTCATTCTTTTCCCTTCAGGGCATTCAGCAATGGGCACACATTCCCCTGATGCATTTCGGCGGTAAGCATCAGATGGACAGTAACATTCGTTTTGCCGACATATCGCAGGACATGGTTCCTGCAAATTAATTCAAACAGTTATCCATTTAGATATGAGAAATTAGAAATCCTATAAGCATATATATTGGATTATCAGTCATTTTCGTTTAAAGTGCTCAATATCTGAATGAAGATTTAAATTTTTAATAAATTTGCTTGAGCCTCGAAATTGCTACTCGAGATTATAGATTTTTTCACCTTTTAGCTCTGACCTGACTAACTACATACATGATTTTCTTATAAAATGTTTCTTTTTAAAACTTACGGATTCACTTTGACCACATTTTAATTCACAACCAGCGCAGTCGCTTTTAACTTCATTCTTACCACAAACTTTATCACCGTTTGTAATATAAATTGTTAATATCTGAAATAAATTATCAAAGATTCGGTGAAGCGAAGAGACTCATTTCAAAAAATTAAGGAATTAAAAATGATTCCAAACAGCTGATTAGAACTGATAAAGATTAAAAAAAAAAAAAAAACGAAAATATTACTATATGAGCTTCAAAAAGTAATATTTTTATAATTCAATTATATTGTAATATTGAATTATATTATGATATAATTTAATTAATTATAACATTAAATTTTAATTAAAAATTATTTTTATTACTATAAAGGTAAAGACGAACTAACAAAAATGAAAAGTGGTAGAAACATCGCAATGAAACGAATCACTTAAAATTGCTTTTAATGAATTCTGGAAATTTCACATTATTTATAGAAAATGATCGAATGTTAGTGTTGCATAGTGTTCTTTATTCTTCATTCTTCACAGTTTTGTGGCCGGCGGAAAACGAATGCCAAATATTTTAATCATCACGCTTTAGCAAAATTGTCCAAAAAAAATTCCATTTGCAACCATTTATTCCTCAACGATATTCTCGATTTCTTGCAATTTTGCTTGAGCAAGCAACAGAGAATTTTTTTCTACTAATAACTTTTGTGATTTTGTTTAATTCCATGAATTAATATAGGGGTGACAACCGCTTAGGGATGAGAAGCAAGGATTTCGTCAGCAATAGTCGGCAATAATTTTACATTTAGTGATTTGCCTATTCTTATCCTAAGCAACAAGGATTAAAGCCCTAAATCTATGTATTTTCCTTATTTTAAGCATAATATATATTGTATTATTTTAAAGTTAATTACAACAACAAAAGGCTTCATTGCAGGTAATTTTAAAATATAAATTTTTTGGAAAATATGAATGTTCTTGGAATGCTTTGTAAGTAAGAAATCTAAAAATCGCAAAAAATATTCTATATTCTATATAAATATTCCACATAGCACATGAAAAGCACGGAAAATTCAAAAGCAGGAAATATTTTTAAGACTGAAAATAAGAAAACTAGAATTGGAAGAATCAAAATATAATAAAATTTTTTAAAATATAAAAAAAATTTTGGTTTTAAAAAGAATTATGGTTTGTAAGCGCCATTCTATTTTTGTGTACGAAACAATGTTTTCCGACAAACCCAGCGGATAATAAGAGTTGTTAAAGCTTTAAATGGCATTTTCAATAATGCCTAAGCCAGAAAACAAAATATTTTTGGTTCTTGGTGATTGACATTGGCGAGTTGGAGTTCAAGTCAATTTTTCTTCTTGTAACACACATCACGTTTTTTTTTGCAGATCACTGGTTTTTTTTTCATATCACCGCTATATATCAAGCAATACCATTATTATTATTGTTGTTATTATTATTGATTATTGTCATTATATTATTATTAATTAATTTATTATTGTTGATACTGTTATTAACAAATATTAATTATTTATCGACATTCAGCCCATGATTAAAATTTCCTAAAAGTTTTATAATTCAGATTTGCTATGGTTTAAAACGTAGTTGTCAAACCACTCCATGGATCCAGTGAATTGTAAAACTTTCTCAAAGTTATAATTATTTTATTTTTTATTTTATTCATTAATTATTTTTAACTTAAAAAACATTAATTTTTCTACGATCATTATCATCAAAAACCAATCATATCTTTTAGGGTCTCTTCCAAAAGAGGGTCCACAAGTTCGCCAGGGATCCTAGAAGATTCGTAAAAGCTCATTTAATGAATACTGGTTTAGAAAAAATGTTCCCTTTCTCTACCATAGAAAAAAGTGAAAAGCGAAAAAATACGATTATGAAAGTGATATGGTCATGGAAGTGCATGGAAGTCCATCTTGGACCATGCTTTGAGAATATTTGAGGTAATAAAATGATTCCAGCTTGCTAAGCAACATATTCTAGCAGCACTTTACTTTTCAACGATAATAGTTGCTTGCTGTTGCACAAAATGCCGAATTTTATGCCTTTAGCGAAATTTTAAAATATACAAATGTTTTGACCCTAGAATGACCGTAAAAAATGGTTTTTTTCATTTTCACGATAGTTTTTTAATTTTCTGTTGCAGTGAATTGAAAACAACTTATTAAGAAAAAATCTGAAATATTCTTACATTATATGGGATGAATTAAAAGAGGCCTCGAATATTAATTAGGAAAGCCAGCAAATGGACCCCTACCATTAGAGGTCGCATCATGGCCTTTCAGTACGATGAGAAATTTTGGTCAGAAATAACAGAGAAATGAAGGATCGAGTGGTAGGTTCTTCGGCTCATGGCTCGAAGTAGGCCTGACATTAAATCTTGGTCTTGGTCCTGGTAGATCTTGGCAACGACATAGTTCTTGTTCACGACTATTTTTTCCGTACTAGTTGGATAAAGCTGAGCCAACAGCAAGGAAGTTATATACCAGTCTTATTGCATTTTTTAAAATATTCTCATCATTTTAATTTTAATATCTTCAAAAATCTATTATTTTATCAGCCAGGCCAGTTTTTTTTCTCCATTGCAATAAGACTGGTTTATAAATGATAACATTATTCAGATTCCATTCAATGGATAACATCATTTAAATTCCACAAATTTTTTATGTCAATTTTTTTGAAATATATTCGTCAAGAAACTGTGGAAAAAAATATTAAATGTGCACCATTTATTTAAAGAATACATTTTCTTTATTTATGAAATGTTAACACAATTTCATTGTTTAGAAAAGTTTATTTTTTATTTGGCCACAACTTTTTTCATGGAATCGCTCACAACAATTACTTTCGGCATTGGTTCTCCAAGAAAAAAATACGTTTTTTGTTTTTTGAAAGAAATTGTAATAATTTTCACGTCCTAAATTATTTTTCGGTAAAGACGCAGCATCGCTTCGATTCCAATCCAACGATAGCACTGCTAAGGAGTGAAAGATTAAAGATCCTATGAGCATAGATATTGAGCTATAAATTATGTTCGTTTAAAATATTCAAAATTTAGGTAGGTTGAAATTTTAAAAAATTTCTTGAAGTGCTGAAAATTGCTCTTCGAGACATGAATTTTCATTTTAATCGTTATACCTTAAACCTCTGATCAAAAAAAAGAAAGATATTAAGAAGCAATCTACCTTTGACCACTCTTATCTAAGGTATATTTTATGGGTCCATCAAACGAATGAAATATCACATGATCGCACATGATCATACGCCTTCGCTCACCACCTTTATTAATAATGTTATCACAGAGCGTTGCCTTCGGTGGTTAGGGCATGTTTTTCGTCGTCCACCGTATATTTATCTCATATTTCGTAACTCGCTAAACCCTGCGATGGATGGCGTTAAAAGCGAGGTAGGCCAGTCATGATCTGGACTGATACAGTCAGGAAAGATTTTGAACGTATAGGTGGACCAGCAATATATACGGTTGCTCCTAATTCCATTTTCACTGCATTCTTCATTACCGTACGCAACACAAATTGTTACTAGCTGAAATAAATTTCAAAGAAAAGTTAAAATGGTCGAAAAAAGCAAAAAGATTTTCTCCTTCCAAAAAATTGAGATTGAAAAATTGAAAAAATTGAGGAACGCCCAATCATAACTTTTCATAAAAATTTCAGCGAAAAAATAGCACTTCCAATTAAAAACGAAAATATAGATAAATTGTGCTTCAAAAAATATTATTTCCAATATTTTAATTCTTTAAAATTATTAATTTTTCTTAATTAATCATATTTTTATATTTACAAAATTATAAATATTTTTATATTTATAATATTTTTATTATAAATGAAATATTGAAATATTTTATTATAAATGAAACGCTGAACGAACATAAATGAAAAGTAGGAAAAGCATCAGAATTTGTTTTACTGAGTTTTACTGAAAATTTTCCACTATTTATGGTGGTGATTATAACTTATGGTAAATGGAAAAAGATTTTAATCAAAATATTTTTTATACTTTTACTGTTATTCTCATTACTTTCAGTTGAAATTATCAAAAGAAATTATTTGCTACGATCTCCATTAACAATATTCACTAAATTTTTAGCATATATTTTCATCCTTCGACAAAACTTTTTTATTATTTATTTGCCTCAATTATTAATTAATAAAAATGGCTGTTTTGGCTTAGAACGATCGGAGGAGAGAAGTACGAAGAGATTCTCAATGAACTTCATTTCATTATTTGTAACAGGTTTACTACTACCAGAAAGGTAATCGTAACCCTAAGGCTACTTTTTAAGCAAAAACACAATACGATGCGAAATTATTTATTTATTTGTTTTAAATGATATATTTCACTGCAGGTGATTTAAAAGTAAATCTCAAATTTCAAAATCTCAAATTCCTTTTTTTTACAATTAAAATAAAAATATCTCAACAAAAATGGATAGGCGAAAGAATTATTTTTTTTATTATTATTTTAAATAAATTGTTTTTTCTTCGTTTCATTGAAACGAAATAGAAGAAGCTTTGCTTTTTTGTTTCCATTTTCAATAACATTACTACTTTGCAAATGGCAATTGTTGAATTCCTTTCATTAGTTCCCTTCTTTCTTTTTTTCTGAATTGTTGAACGAATTCGATTTAAGCACAAATTCTCTGAATTATTTGAAATGTGAAGAATAATCATTCCCTAATAGAAAGTGAAACCTATGATTTCTGCCATTCCATTGAAGGAAGTATATTTCAGTATTAATATAATATTAATCCTCTGGAAGTCTCTCGTGGACTTGGACTTTTCTAATAGAACCCTTTTTCTCTTGCAAAAACCTCAAATTTGTAATTATAAGCATCTTTTCAAATGGATCGCGCTGCAGAAAAACAGTGTTTTTATTAATAAAATAAGATCTAAGGTAATTTTTCTTATTTTCATTATCACCATTAAACAATCATTTATTACTTTTTTAAATTTTTTAAGAAATTCTATTTTGTTCATTTTAATTCATAGAATATTATCATATAATCTGTTTATTATTATTAATTATAGTTTTTAATTATTATTACTATAAATGTTTATTTATTTAACGTACGCAACGGTATAGAGCAATCCAAAAAACTCCTTGCATTTGCAGTGCAATTATAATATTTTAAAATTTAGAAATATTTATTAAACCTTTTCAACCTAATAGTTTTGAATAAATATAATAAAATGCATAAGACAATAAAATTAGGCTCTGAATTTCTTAAAGTTGCCACGATCTTCATCGGATGCCCTGGTTTTGATGGTATGTCTTTTCTGCTGCAAAAAAATTGATGAGTAAGCCTCAGTTTTATTACGGAAATGGAATTGGCCTTGGTTGCGTCTCGATGGCTCTCGGTGACAATCGTCAAAAAATAAAATGTCATGAAAACCTTGTGAACCATTGTACAAATTGGCTGACTCTAGGTTAGCATTGAATATATTCAGAACGTTGTAGTGCTTTTTCTATGACGATAGTTGCTGCTGAATTTTATGTCTCGCTTTATCAAAATCATGCAATGTTTGATTCTACCAATGCCTCGAATATTATACGAAGAATTTTTCCTTCTAACATATCCTTCAACGAATAAGCAAGATATAAATGCATCACTTAACGTGGCACTTCTAATTCACTGTTTTTTTGCTAGAACGGTGAAAAATTTTTCTTAGGACTCACACGAGGACAGCTGAACCTTAAACCTCCTCTCCCATCCCTCCCCCATCTTCATTCATTTATGAAATGTGATAATTTTCGCCATGTTGGAAAATTTGCTTTCACCAATATTTTTTTGTCTAGCCACTAAATAGCCATTGAAAAGTTTTAATTAATTGTAGATACTTTTATTTATCAGTATTTTTCTGAGATTTACCAGTCCTGAAGATCTATTCATGTTCATTGCTGCTTAATGTGCACAAATATATACAGTGTAGAAAAATATAGGATCAATTGATTATGGTTATATTTCGATTATTCTTGTTCATGGCGGGGAATAAAACTTACCCATGAAATTCAGATCTTGCTGAAGGCGCATAAATCTCCTTGCTTATAACATTCTCTTACTCTGGTTTCCAGCTAGAAGAAGAAAACCAACAGAAATGAGCGGTATAAAAAGAAATCATATGGCATTTTTAATTCTATCACTAGTAAAATTTTCAAACCTTTAAAAAATTTATCAAAATTTGCAAAGTTATCAAAAATTAAAATTAAAATTTTGATTTTTATCAAAAAATTTATCATTTCATATGTTCGCCGTTATAATTTGTAATAATATTGATTAATAATATATTATTATATACATCATTATTCAGTGATAAATTTCCCTTAAAATATATTTTTGCTATGAAAAAAATTTATAAAAAAAAATTTCTAGTTTCTCTATTTTGATAATTTTTTTATTTGCTATGAAAATATTTGTTTTTTTTGAACAATGGTAATCTTTTCTACGAATCATATCATTGCCTTAGTTCAGTTTCAGTTCTTTTTTCTTTTTCTCATTCGCGAGCCTGCAAAAAAAATTATGTATTTCATTTTTCTTCTCTCATCAACATTTTAAATGAATGTTCCAGAAAAGGGTAGCATGAACTTAATACTAATTTCGCCCGAGGACATCACTTCCTATCCATAGGCGGCAATAAATTAGTCAAATTCATATCAAAGCAAAATCGTCAAAAATGTAATGTTTGCATTGTTTCAACCTATGTATTCAAAGTAGTTCCAAAGTGAAAAGGCTTCTTTTTTATTCGTCAGCAAAGCTAAAACTGATGCAAATTATTGGAAGATGGATGAGCGATGTCGTTTTTTTTAGGTCATTTGAAAGCACACTTATATATTCCTATAAGGAATAAAACCGGGCGTTAATGTTTTGGAATGAAAGCCAAAGCCCACTGAACCATTTGGTCTCTAGTGGTGTAGCTAATATTTTATTTTTTCTTTTATTTTTCAAATTAATATGATTGCATAAATTTTTAATATAATTTTCATGAAAATTTTGAAAATTGCCAAAATTTTAATCATTTACTCTTATCTGTAAAATCTATTTTACGTGCAAATCCTCATACTTTTAGGAAGTTGAATCTTATCTAAATCTTTTCCGAATTCAAAATCAACCTATCCTTTTCCTTCTAGGACATTCACTAATGCGCACGCATTTCCCTGATGCATTTCGTCGATATGCATGAGGTGAACAGTAGCATTCCTTGAATCGACATATTGTAGTGCATAGTTTCTGAAGATCAATTCAATTCAAACAAAATTATCCAATAAAATGTAAAAAAAAATAAAAAACCAATAAACATGCAAATTGGGTTTATAAGTCTACTAATGCATTCGGATTAAGGCTTACGCTTAATTTTTTATAATAAAACTGCTATTCGAGACCATGAATTTTTTTTTATCGTTATGGTATTAGAAAAATTGGTTTGCCGGTGTTTGGATTTTAATTATGAGCTGGTGTTTAGTGCCTGTGGTGTTGTTCTCAATGCCTTTTTGAATTTTTTTCATATGGTCATATGGTCAAATAAAGTTTGACAGCTATGAGATCTGATAGGTTTTTCCATGCTTTAGACCATTTTTTGACCAATTTAATCACATAATTATTATATCCACAATATTTCCTATCAAAATTTCAAAACTGACATTTTTACTTTGGCCACACTTTAATTCACAACCAGCGCAATCGCTTTTAACTTCGTTTTTACCACATTTTTTATCACTGTATACAGCACAAATTGTTAATAGCTGAAAAAATTTCAAAACAAATTTGCAAAAAGGTTCAAAGAAGCGAAGAGGCTTTCTCTTCTTCTAACAAAAAATTAAGGACACAGAAATGATTCGATTTAGTGCAAATGAAGATTTTCGAAAAATTGAAAACTGAAATATTGAAAACGAAGTTATTGCTAAATTTAAATAAAAATATTTCCAATATTTTTCGCTTAAAAATTAATTATTAATTTTATAATTATTTTTAAAATTATTAATTTTAAAAAATTGAATTGAAAAATTTTTTTATAAAGGAAAAAACGAACTAACAAAAATGGTAAATAGGAGAAACGTCACACTGAAACGAATCATTTAAATTGCTTTCAGTGAATTCTGAAAATTTCACATTATTTATAGAAATTAATCAAACGGTATTGCACCTCCTATAGTCTTCGCTTTCCGCAGCGTTATAGGTTTTTTGTGATTAAAAAAATAATTTAAATGCCAAATATTTTAATCATCATGCTTTATCAAAATTGTCAAAAAAAAAAATACCATTTCTAACCATTTTTCATCAACAATATTCTCCTATGAATTCTTGCAATTTTCTTTCAACAAACAACAGCACAATTTTCCTCTGATAGTATTTTTTGCGGTTTCTTCAATCCCATTAATTAATAAGAATGTCCATTCTAGTAAAAAGTCACTTAGCGATGTCGTCAGCAATGGTTTTAACTTTACATTTAATGACCGCTTTGTTCCTAATTCCTAATTATGGTATAAGCGACAAAAGGAATATGATAAAAAATTAACAATATAAAGAGAAAAATTGCAAATCAAGGGGAATCATTAAGATGTGAATATATATACAGATAATCGGATGATAAAAAATTAAAATTTCTTGCATAATGTAGACCTTTTAAATAATATCATGGATGATCCAGGCGATACTGGCGATTCACCTATATTTCTATCGCCAAAGGACTCTCAGACATATTTGTCCAGTGCGATAAGCCAACTGAGCGAATTCAACCAGTGATGGTGAAAACTTTTTAAAATATCATGGATGATACTATTTAATTTATTATCATTTATCATATTTGAAAGTATGCAAGGATAATGCACAAATTCCGTCGTTCGGCAGCTTAATCCAGTAATTAATGGTGCGAATAAAAAATACCTGCGTTTTTGCGCGTTTTTAATTTAGTATTACATATATTATATATTTAGGTTTTAATAATATTCGCTCATTAGATCTTGTTCGGTTTAAATTTAACCTAAAATTATGACATTTTGAATAATCTAATTTATCAGATTTAGATAGAATTTTATATATGTAAATTAAATCTTATTTAATACGAGAGTGAGCCTAGGTTATATATTCGAAATTATAAGTGTATTATAAGTGAGATTGGTACTGGGATAGAAGTATTTCGGCGTACAAAGTATTTTTAGAGTTAAATATTTTATTTTTAGTCCTTCAATTAATTTATTTGATTTGCTATATCTGTAGGCATGGGGGGGGGGGGGAGAGGGAACAAGTTGCATTATAATCAAGAAGAGACCGAACGAACGCTTTACATATTTTGATAAGAAAACTTGGAATTTTATTTCTAAACGACCGAAAAAGAAATTTAATGTTTCTAAGGATTTCTTTACTATGGTTCTGCAGTGAAGATCAAAATTAAGATTTCCATCCAAGATTACGTCAAGATTTGACATATTCTCTCTCTTAGTATAATTACTGATAATATCGTTAATAAAGAGATTACGAATCCTTTTGAATTTATATCTGATACATTAATCGTTTGAATGGAAAGGATGATATGAAATGCTTTAAAAGTGAGAAATTTTAAAATCTCAAAAAATATAAATAGCACATGAAAAATTGAAAAATTTTATATTTTATATATATAGGAAATATTTTTACGAATAAAAGAAGGAAAAAATAGAAAAACAAGAATTGAAAAAAATTTTTCCAAATCGTTCTTCATTGAGAACAAATTAAAGGAAGTTCATCTTATAATGATGGTGGAAGCAATTATTGATATTCATGTTTTGAAACTGCAAATTGAAATGGTTCTGTATCTCCTAAAAGTTAAATTTTTAAATTTAAATTTAAAAGTCAAATTTTCTTTTTTTAGCTACTAAATCATGAATTTAATCATGAATTCCTTGGATAGGACCGACAAATGGTTTATAAACGCCATTCTATTAAACGCAGGAAACAATATTTTCCCGTAATTGCGGATAATAAGTGTTTAAAGCTGTAAGTGCTATTTTCAGTGGTGCATAATCCAGGAAAAAATAGAAACAATATTTTCCATTTTTCGCACTGGCAAATTGGAGTTCGTCAAATTTTTTCTTCTTATATATTTAAATAATTAATTAATACTTAGCACTTATCACTTTTTTAAATCGTATATCATTATTTCTATCATTGTTGTTATTATTAGGATGTTATTATATTATGTTCATATTATGATTGATATTATCACTAATAGATATTATAATAATTTATCAATATTCAGTTCACGAATAACTTTCCAAAAAATTTATAATTCATGTTTACTATGGCTTACAGCAATAATCGGTAAACCATTTTTTCATCTATATAAAAATACGGATCGTTGTGGAAATTTTAAAATTATGAAATTGCGAAATTCAATAAATAAAAATTTTGCATAAATATGATAAAAATTCATAATCATAAAGCATCCATTAAAATTAATTCATTACCAATCATATAAAATAAGAGCATATAGCTCAGAATATAACAGAATCACCATAGTTCCAAAGAAATCCTTTTGATGAACATTGCCTTATAGTAAGTGTGCGCTTATGCTGTCATAAAAAGAATGAAAAAGCGAATAACCCACTGATATGATCATTGAAATGATATTAGTTTTGGAAATGAACCGTAACGTTTTATCAATAATTCTCATAAGACGACAATTTTTAGAGAATCACTGTATTAATCGACTGTTGGTTCCAGCTTACCTATCCAGCATATTCAGAATATTATATTATCACTTTATTTCTCTTACGATGATCGAGTTACTAACGAATTTTAAGCTTTAATGAAATATACACTAAGGTAAATTATAATATAAATTTAGGAATTCCATTTAAAAAAAGATTTTCTTTCATTTTTATGAAATATTTCAAAATCTGAAGGATATTTGCATGAAACTCTGTTGAGAAACCATGTTAATAAGATGAGAAATCCGTCAAAGCCTTGTTGAATGAAAAATCGAATGGTTCCCTGCGATTCTTGTAAAACTATTAATTATCAGAGATTTCGATGAATTATGAATTGCTTCTCTCATTCACGACTAATATTTGTTGGGTAAAGCTGAATCAAAAATAAACCGACTTTAAAAACCAGCTTTTTTGCATTGTTTTTCCATTTTAATATCTTCAAAAAATATCACTTTATCAACACCTTTATCACTTTATCAATCAATTTCTTTTTTTCCGTTATAACTCATAACTCAGATTCTATCCAGTGATAAAATTTTTGCCTTAATTTTTTGAAATATTTGTTAAGAAATGCTTGGAAAAAACATTTATTATAGATTTATTGAAATGATAAATGAAAGTTTTGGAAATGAACCGTAACATTTTATCAATAATTCTCATTAGATAACAATTTTTAGAGAATCGCTGTATTAATCGACTGTCAATTTCTTTGCTTCGCATGGAAATGTTTATGTTCCATTTGGCCAACAAATAACCTTTTCCAAGACATCAACAAAAAAAAAATATGGATGCTAAAATTATTATCTTTCAAAAAATAAAAAAATATTGCATTAAATATTATTTTATAAAAATATTAAATATAATATTATATATAATAATAATATTAAAAATAATATTATAGAAATATTAAATCTTATATTACAAGTAAATATTAAATAATATAATCTTATAAATACTTATATTTATTATATTTATTTATTAATATTTGTATTTATATATTTATAAATTTATTATAAATATTTATAATATTTAAAAATCGACCTAATATTTTAGGTCGATTTTTTTACATCACTGCAAAAGAATATTAACGTGACTTTATAAATTTAACGTTTTTTAAATTTTAGGTTTTTTTATTTTTTGAAGGATAATAATTTTAGCATTTTTTCAAATCAAATTTTTTTTTGTTGAGTTGCAGGCTACTTGGCTTCGATTCATTCCCATCGGCGGAAAATGAACTTAAGCAATGTAAAATTATTAGAAATGAAATTATTTTTACCTATTTGTTACCAATGTGGTTCTTCAACAAAAAGCTTAGCCGTTAGCAAAAGGTAACAAGAAGGAAGGGAAACTAAATATCAACAATCGACGATCAATTTGCCATTAGTGATATAATTATTTTGTTCCTCGAATCTATTTTCAAATTATTTGGATGTTAAATTTAATTACCTCATTTATTGTATATATAAGTTAAGTTTATGTTTTAAAAAATTTGGTACCAATTTCTTTTTCTTTTCATTTTAGGGCATTCACATTCCCCTTTCGGCGATAAGCATGAGGTGAGGTGAACAATAGCATGCATTGAGCCGACATACCTTAGCGCATGGATCCTGAAAATTAATTCAAACAAAATGATCTATCGAGTTATGGAAAATCGAAAATCCAATATTTGTTGAAAATCTAAAAAATATTCGAAATTTGATTAAGAATTAAGTTTAAATTTTGCAAAATTTATCATATTTGTCTATTCGTGTCTACGAATTTCTTTTATCTTTTACGTTACCTTTAACCTTTGACCTAACTATTGCCTGCCTAGTACTCCTCTTTAAATTTACATATTCAGTTTGACCGCTTTTTAATTCACAACTCATCCTAATTTCGTTCTTTTCGCATATTTTATCACTGTATGCAACATGCATCATCACTATCTGAATTAAATTTTGAATTAAATCTTGCAAGGGACCAGAAAAACGAAAAGTCTCTCTTTGTTTCAAAGAAAAAGAAAATAGCCGATTCATTTTACAAAGATTTTTGAAAAAGAAGGGCTGCTGAAACATTTTCGATTAAAAATAAAAATATAGCCAAAAGTGCTTTTAAAAAATTTTAACTATTTTGATTATTTCAAATTATTGATTTTGAATTATAATTTTTATTATAATTTTTAATATTTATTGTAATTTTTATTATAATTTTTATTATAATTTTTATAATGAAGTAAAAAACGAACTAACTGTTGAATATTATTGGTGTTATAATTTAATTATTCTCCTCTTTCCAATTAATTTATGAAAAGAAATTGATTTTATTACCAAATATTTTAATATTTTTGCAATTATTTTTCAATATTTTTCATTGAAATTATTCAAAAAAGTTGTTTACGGACCTATTTTTGTTAAAAAACTTCACCAATTTGTTGCAATTGCAAACATGAAAAAACTTTCCTCTAATAGTAACTTTATGGCTTGTTTAATCAATTAATTGGAATAAAAACGTTTCTAGATAGAGAGTCACTTTGGAAGGAAAAAACGAGGAGGTCATCACTGATCTTGATTTTCCATTCAGTGAACGTCTATTCTTATCAAAGAACTATAACACCTAAGCCTACCTATTTAGCTGAAGCGCAATTCCCAATAGTTTAAAAATAGCTGAGGATGACGCACAAACTACATCATTATATCATCTGAAAAATTTCGTTGCATATCCTTCAGTTAGTAAGTAAATAAATTAATTTTAGCATTTGCCATTTCTAATTTGGCTTGTACCATTGCCCATTAGTATGGTGAGAAATTTTTGTCCGAGTGATAGAAATCGAATGGCGTATTCTTCGATTCTTGCTCATGGCTGAGAGTAAACCTGTCATGAAATCTGAAATCCCGTCATGAAATCCAGCTCTTAATGATGGCACGGTTCTTGCTCACACTTGTTAGGCGGAACGAGGAACGCTTGAGTGGTGCTATCAACAAACGAGTTTTGCTCCATTTTTCTTTCATTATCGCCATTGTCATATCATTAAAATATCATCAAAAAATTTCTTTTTAATTATTATCATTTGTCATTTTAATTATTATTTTCATTTATTTTTCGTTGTTCATCCCAACTAATAATTCATAATTATTCATATTTTTTTAAATGATTTTTTTTTATTGATAATGACAATTCAACTTGTGTTTCGCAATATTTTTTTTCAAAATTTATTCATCAAGAAATTACGAAAAATAAATTATTTATTAAAGAATACAATTTTCTTGTTTAATATGGAAATATTTTTTTTTTTTTCATTTGATGAGTAATAACAATTTTTTCGAAAATATCGTTCGTATTGTTTTAAACCATTGTCGTTCGTGTCACTACAAAAAAATTGTATTTCAGTTTGTATGTATTTTCTCTTATTTAATGTCAAATATTACAGGTTTCTTTTGTTTTTTGAAAGAAATTATAATAATTCTGGCATCCAAATTCTTATTTTTATCGAGGGACACGGTGAACGTCTTCGATTCCCATCCAATGATAGCAAAGGGAAATTAGCGATTCGTATGCTATTTTCGACCTATCTATGACAGCAAAAGGTTTCACCTTAGTCGCCAGTGAAAATAGCGAAAAAGCACTTTTAAAAGAAGAAGAACTCCTTATCATCATATCAGTCGATGATAAATTTGTTAATCAATTTTTTTAGAATTTTTTTTGCATTTCCTAATTATTTGGATATACCTTGGATCATATTTATCTCATATAATTTTAGTCAGTTTGTTACTAACTTGTATTTCTTTTAGGGCATTCACTAATGCGCACACACGCCCCTGATGAATTCCGGCGGTAACGACGAGGTGAGCAGAAACATGCATTTCGATGACATATCGCAGCGCATGGAGTCTGAAAATTAATTCAGAAAAAAGAAAAAATTATGCACCGAGATATATAAAAAAAATGTAGATATTTGATTTGGTTGCATGTCTAAAGTATTTTAAGAAATCTAGTTTATCGTTTAATTTTTAAAGAAATTGTTGCCGTATCACATTGCTCGAGATTATATGAAATTCTTTAGGTCACCAGTAGGCCACGTTTAATCTCTGGCTAATATTTATTTGCCTAATAGTTGTTTGCCTAATGCTTATCACTGATACTTACGTATATACTTTGACCGCATTTTAGTTCGCAACGAGCGCAATTCGTTTTAATTTCATTCTTACCACATTTTTTATTACCGCATACAATACAAATTGTTAATGCCTGAAATAAATTTCAAATATAGATCGGTCCAGAAAAGGCAAAAATTTTCTTTGGTCTCCTAAAAAATTAAGGGCTTAGCAATGAATTGAAGCAGCTGATTAGTGCTCATAAAGATTTTATAAAATCTGAGAAATTTGAGAAATTCTGAGAAATTTTCTTTGAAAAAATATTTCCAATATTTTTCGTATAAAATTATTAATTTTAAATAAATAAATTATTTTTATTATATTTTTATTGCAAATAAACTAACACAAATGAAAAGTGGAAGAAACATTCCAATGAAACAATGGGGCACAATGGAACTTAAAATTACTTTTAATTCCGATTCCGAAATTCCGAATTTTCCTATTATTTATAAAAATTAATTTGATATTTAATTTGATATTAATTTAAGTTTTTTATATTGCACTTTCTTTGGCATTCGCTTTCCATTGGATTGGATGTGTTTGTGGCTGAAAAATGATTTAAATGCCAAATATTCTATTCAATCACGTTCAATCAAAATTGTCCAGAAAAGTTATTTGCGACAATTTTTCATCAACATTATTCTCCGATTTATCACAATTGTTTTTTAGTAAACAGAAAACTTTTTTCCTTAAACAATAACTTTGTGGTTTATTCGATTACATTAATAAAAATCAAAGGATGAGAGTTAGTTACTTTGGGATAAAAGTGCAAAGAAGGAGAAGGAAATTATCAGTAATGATCTTTTATCCTATCAAGTAACTGATAACCGAAGCCCTAAGCTAATCTACACTCAGCACAACTCAAATTTTTTTATTTATTTATAGCTTGGTCGTAGTCAATTTTAAAAAATGTAAAGATTTAATAGAATTTGAAAATTTGAAAATTTTTGCGAGAATTTATAAGTAAGAAATTTATAAATCTCAAAAAAATTAGCTCATAAAAAGCTTGAAAAGTCCAAAAATAGAAAATGAAATTTTTTCAAAATGTTCTTCGTTGAAAATAGAAACCCCAATAAATAATGATAGCAACAATTATTTGATATTCTGATTTTCTAATTTCAGATTGAAATGTTTCTGCTTCTTCTGAATATTATTTTTTCAAATTTCCACTTTTCTACTTTATTACTTAGCAAGAAAGTCTCTGGATATGCAGAGATGGAGCAGGTTTTTATTCCATTATAGGAACTCAAACGTGTGGTTTCTAAACGCCATTCTGTACGCACGAAATGTTTTTGTTCCCACAAACCCTGCGGATAATACGAGATGCTTTTGATCGTTCGCACTTTCAATGTTACCTAATCCAGAAAACAGTGTATATATTCTTTTTTGGCGCCGGCGAATTGGAGTTTGAGCAGCAATTTTTCTTATATATTTCAATAATTCTTATTATGAACATTTTTTTGTCGCACCTCACTATTGCTATATATTATGTAATTATTATTATTATTACAATATATTATTTATTATTATATTATTAAAAAATATTATTTAATTATTGATCGACATTCAATGCACTGAAAAAAAACTACAAGATTTATAATTCATATTTGCTATGGCAGTAATCGCCAAATCGCTTTTGCTACCAATTATCCTACAGAAAAATATATCAATTCCATTGCAAGTTTTAAATTAACGAAATATTCAGCAAATTTTTGTGCTTACGACTAGGAGTATCCTTTCATGAAATCCAGATTTTGATAAGGATGTATTTCCTTATCATGGCTATGATAAAATGTAGAAAATAATTTTTTATATAAATAATAGAAAATGGAAAAGGAATAGAATATATACATCGAAACATTCTCCCACATAACTCTTGAGAATCATCATGGATCCAACAGAACCTTCCTTATTTGTTGAATAATATAAGTGTATATCTTTTCTACCATTGAGTAAAAAGCGAATAACCCATTAACATAATAATGAAAATGGTATTGGTTTTGGAAGTGCACCGGTAACCGGTAATGTGACACAAGCAATTTTCGCAAGTTCCCATATTACTCTTTGAGAATCTCTTGGCTAAGAATAATTCGAACTTGCTACTCTTTTCAGCATAATGGAGTAGCACTTTACTTTCCCTGTAATGATAGTTGTTTGCTGCCAAATTTTATGCCTCGTTTTAACGAAATTAAAATATACAATATTTTAATATTTTGATTCTAGGATGGCCGTTAAAAAATGGTTATTTTTTATAGCATTTTTTCAACTTTTCATGCCATATCATTCCAAAATCGCATATCAATAATTTTAAAAATCTAAAGGAAATTTGAATGAATTTTTATAGACGCCTCGAATATCCTTTGAAGAATTTCATTGCATATCTGTCAAAGTGAATTGATTGATTTTAGCATTTGCCATTTCTAATTTGGCTTGTACCATCACCCATTAGTATGGTGAGAAGTTTTTGTCCGAGCGATGGAAATCGAATGGGGTTTCCTTCGATTTTTGCTCATGGCTGGCAGTAAACCTGTCATGAAATCCAGCTCTTAACGATGGCGCGGTTCTTGCTCACGTTTGTTAGGCGGAACGAGGAACGCTTGAGTGGTGCTATCAACAAACGAGTTTTGCCGCATTTTTCTTTCTTTCATTATCGCCATTGTCATATCATTAAAATATCATCGAAAAATTTGTCATTTCAATTAATATTTTCATTAAATAATATTTAATTAATATTTTTCATTTGTTTTTCGTTGTTCACTCTAACTAATAAAATTGTTTATATTTTTTTAAATGATAATGGCAATTCAACTTGTGTTTCGCAATATTTTTTTTTTAAAATTTATTCGTCAAGAAATTAGGAAAAATAAATAAATTATCTATTAAAGAATATATTTTTCTTGTTTAACATGGAAATATCTTTTTTCCATTTGGTGAATAATGACAACCATTTTCGAAAATATCGTTCGTATTGTTTCAAACCATTATCATTCGTGTCACTACAAAAAAATTGTATTTCAATTGCCTTCTGTTATTTAATGTCAAATGTTTTTTATATTACAGGTTTCTTCTGTTTTTTAAAGAAATTATAATAATTTTGACATCCAAATTCTTATTTTTATCGAGGGACACGCTAAACGTCTTCGATTCCCATCCAATGATAGCAAAGGGAAATTGTTAGAAATTAGAAAAAAAAATGAAAAAAAATTAAAATTAAAAATAAAAAATAATTAATTAAAATTAAATATTAATTGGAAATTAGCAATTTCTATGCTACTTTCGGCCTATCTATGATTAAAGTAGCAAAAGGCTTCACCTTAGTCGTTAGTGACAGTAGCAAAAAAGAACCTTTAGAAGAAGAACTCCTTATCATTATATCAGTCGATGATAAATTTGTTACCAATTTTTTTAGAATTTTTTTTGCGTTTCCTAATTATTTGGAAATTAGCTTGGATAATATTTATCTCATATAATTTAATTTTTAATTTAGTCAATTGTTACTAACTTGTATTTCTTTTAGGGCATTCACTAATGCGCACACACGCCCCTGATGAATTCCGGCGGTAACGATGAGGTGAGCAGAAGCAGGCATTTCGACGACATATTGCAGGACATGGATCCTGAAAATAAATTTCCCGCTGAGATATAAATTCTAAATCATTCCAAATTTTGTTCAAATTCTAAATTATTCCAAATTTTGTTTAATTTTTAAAAAAATTGTTGTAGTATCAAAATTGCTGTTATAGATCATAGAAATTTCTTTGGGTCATCTTTAACCTCTGACCTAATCAAATTTTGCTTGTGCAGTATTTCTCCTTAAAACTTACGAATTTGCTTTGACCACACTTTAATTCGCAACCACCACAAATAGTTCTAATTTCATTCCTACCGCATTTTTTTTCAGCGTACGCAGCACAAATCATTAATATCTGAAATAAATTTCATAGCAAACTAGAAAGGTCCGAAAGAGTGAAAAGACTCCTTTCCGTCAACCAAAAAATTAAGTAATCGCAAATGATTTCAAGCAGTTGATTAGTACTCATGAAGATTTTGCAAAATCCTTTGTGGCTGAAGCTTTTTCAATTAACATAGCAAATGTGGTCTAAAAAAATATTCCCAGCATTTTTCGTTTAAAAATATTAATTTTAAATAATTTTAATAAGAAAAAAATTATTCATTTTTATTATAATAGAAAATAAGGAAAAGATAAACTAACGCAAACGAAGAGTGGTAGAAGCATTGCAATGAAGCGGTAAAGCACAATGGAACTTAAAATTATTTTTAATGATTTCTGAAAATTTCGCATTATTTATAGAAAATAATCTAAAGTTTACATTGTTTTTACTTCCTTCACTTTCTATTGGCTTATAGGTTATAGGGTTTGTGGCAAAAAAGCGATTTAAATGCCAAATATTTTAGTCATCAAGCTTTATTGAAATTATTTGTAATGAATTTCGTCAACATTTGTCACAGTTGTTTTTCAATAGACAATAGGAAATTTTCCTCTTACTGGGAGCGCCTATGCTGAGGTTCTATTCCTCATTGTGATAAACTTGTTGAAAAAAAAAAAAATAAGAATCAAACCATTTTGGTTACTTCGGGGTCGAAATACAAGAAGATCGTCAGCAGTGATCTTGATTTTCTATTCGATGATAGGCTTATTCTTATCAAATAACTAGAATAACTGGATTACCTATTTTCCTCAGCTGAAGCACATACAATAGACAGCTCAAATTTACTTATTCTTACTAAAAATAATAAAAATAGTATCAATAAACATCTTCGCAATAAAATGTAAAGGCTTTAGAGAATATGAAAGTTCTTGGAAAGATATGATTAGTAAAAGTAGGAGTAGGGAACCTGAAAACCTTTAAAAAATATATAGAGGCTTGAGCCCGTTTAGTAAACACTGGTTTAGTGTAAGTATATGCCTTTTCTACTTGAAAAAGAATGAAAAGCGAATAACTCACTAACACAATCATGAAAATGGTATTGGTTTTGGAAGTGTACCGACAACATATAACAGAAGCAACTTTCACAAGTTCCCAGAAAATTCTTTAAGAAAACTTGCTAAGAACAATTCGAACTTGCTACACTGTTCAGCATAATGTAGTAGCCTTTGCTTTCCCTGTAATGATAGTTGTTTGCTGCCGAACTGCCAAATTACCAAAACTGCCTCGTTTTAACGAAATATTAAAATATACAATGTTCTGATTCTAGGATGACCGTAAAAAATGGTTTTATAAATGGCTTTTTTATTTTTTTAACATTTTTTCAACTTTTCGTGCCATATTATTCCAAAATCGCATATCAATAGCCTTAAAAATCTAAAGGATACTTTCACTTTAACGGCGCAGTCATATCGCTTGATAGTATGTTGGGAAATTCTTGTCAGAGTAATTGAAAAATGGAAGATCGATTGGTACGTCCTCTCGATTCCTGCTGGCAGTAGTTAAAAGTAAAGCTACCATGAAATTTTAGGTCATCCGGAGGCATAACTTGTGATTCATCTAGGAACGGTGGAATTGGAGATAAACCAGTTTTATCGTTTTTGGGCCACGTTTTTAAGGAAACATTAGGATATACGATAATTTGTTAATTTTTATTGCATTATTGCATTCAATATTATCAACATTATCATTTTAATATCTTCAAATAATTTTATCATTTTAATCATTTTTCATTTATTTTCCGTCAACTATTGCTCAGATTTTTTCAATGATAAATTTTTTTCTTTTTTTTCTAATACTTTCGTCAAGAAACTATAAAAAAAAATCATTTATTAACGAATACAAATTATTTGCTTATCATGAAAATATTTATTTTTCATTTGGTCATTAACAGAACATTTTCAAAATATTGTTCATAAACAAATTGTTTTAATTCAATTTCGTTCGCATCACTGCAAAGAAAATAGATTTCATTTTCCTTCTCCTCTGAATATTTTTTGAATCACAAAATAAGGTTTTCTTTTTTTTGAAAGAAATAATCAAAATTATGGCATCAAAATTCTTTTTTTTTGTCGAGGGGTACACTACATGGCTTCGATTTCTATTCATCGACAGCAAATCATTTAAGTCAAAGCAAAATTACTGGAAATGCAGTTCGTATATATTTATAACGAGAAGGTGCTATAGGAAAAACGTTTCACCATAGCCGTCAGCGAAAATAACAAAAAATTACTGCTAGAAGAAGGCGAGGAAATATATTTATCTTATCTTATATCTTATCATTAGATGATCAATTGCCGACTTATTAAACTTATTTCCTTCTAATCCATTTTCTAATTATTCAGATATTAGTTTAAATCATCGCAATTACTATATCTCTTAACTTTGCGCTTTAAAAATTGCTAACTTTTCTCCATTTTAGGGCATTCAGCAATGGGCACACATGCTCCTGTTGCATTTCGGCGATAAGCATGAGGTGAACAGTAACATGCATCGAGACGACATTTCGCGGGACATGGATCCTGAAAATTAGTTCAAAATTATCTATGGAGATAAGAAAAATTAGAAATCCTATAAGCACAAATACTGAGCTGTTAATTAAGGTCATTTTCATTTGAAGTGTCCGAAATTTAGGTTTAGTTTCTTTAATAAAGTTGCCGCAATCTCTAAATTGCTATTCGCGATCATGGATTTTGTATGATTCACTTTTATGTTGACTTTGACCTCTGACCCATTAATTACATATAACCAATAATATAATATTTTTGCATAATGTTTTTCTTTGAAACTTACGAATTCACTTTGACCACACTTTACTTCACAGCCAGCGCAATTGCTTTTAACTTCGTTCTTACCGCATTCCTTATCACCGTATAGAGCACAAATTGTTAATACCTGAAATAAATCCTCAAAGCAATCTTAAAACACTTCGAATAAAACTCTCTACCTTCTCCAAAAAATTAGGGAATTAGAAATGGTTCCAAACAACTTATTAATTTCCGTAAAGATTTCGAAATAAGTTTTCCAGTTAAAAACGAAAATATTATTGAATGTGCTTTACAAAAAATATTTAATTATTTTCAATATTTTTCACTAAGAATTAATTTCTAAATAATAATAATTATTATAATTTTTATTATAATTTTTATAATGAAGTGAAAAATGAACTAACAAAAATGAAAAGTGGTAGAAACATCGCAATGCAACGAGTCACTTAAAATTACTTTACTGATTTCCGAAAATTTCTCACTATTTATAGAAAATGTCGAATGTTGTTGGTGTTGTAGTTTATTTATTCTTCTTTTCCCAATTAATTTTTATTGGTATTTTATGAAGAGAAATTGATTTTATTGCCAAATATTTTAACATTTTTACAATTATTTGTCATTATTTTCATTTGAAATTGTTCCAAAAAAATTATTTTCGACAATTTCGTCAACAACATTTCGTGAAATTTCCTTTATTCTTTTTAGCAAAAAATATTTTCATGTAACAACGAAAACAATTTTATGATTTTGTTGGCTCAATTATTTAATGGCTTAGAATCAATGAAGGATAGAAATACGAAAGGGTTTTTGGTAATAAAAACTTCGTTTTATTTTTCGCGCTAGATTTACTCCCGCCAGAAATGAAATCGTAGCCCTAAGGCTAGTTTGTTCAGCCAAAGCTCAACACGATACGAACTTATTTATTTTAAATTATATACTGCAGGTGACTTAAAAGTAAATTTTAAATTCCAAAATCTCAAATTTCATGGAACTTTTTTAGAATTAAAGTAAAAATATCTCAAAAAAAATGGATAGGCGATACATAATTTAAAAAGCGAAAGAATTATTTTTATTATTATTTTAAATAATAATAAAAATTATTTTTTTAAATAAATTGTTCTTTCTTCGTTTCATTGTAAACAAACTAAAAGAAGCTTTGCTTTTTTGTTTCCATTTTCAATAACATTGCTACTTAGCAAATTGCAATTGTTGAATTCCTTTCATTAGTTCCATTCTTTCTTTTTTTTTGAATTTGTTGTTGAAAGGATTCGATTTAAGCACAAATTCTTTGAATAATTTGAAATGGTGACGAATAATCGTTCCCTTATTAAAAAGTGAAACCTATATTATAAAATGCAAATGGTATTTCATTGAAGAAGCTATATTTTAGCACAAATCTCCTCGATAGATTTCTGTGCATATGGATGGTGCTAAAAATAGAATTCGCAATTTTTTTCTTGCAGAAACCTCGAATTTGTTATTGTAACTATAAGCACTATTTTAATGGATTCCACTCCAGAAAACAGTGTTTTTTTATCGCCGAAATAACGTTCACTATTTGTTATTACTATAAAATAAACAGTATTTATCAATGTTTAGAGATTTCAAGTTTAACTTAATGAACTTAATGATATTATTTATATATTATAATATTTATATATTTATATAAATATATTTATATATTTATATATTACTAATTGATTAGAACAATGATCGTCCAATTTTTTTTTCCATTGATTCTCAACATGAAGCCATAAATAAAAATCGAATACAATGCAATAATTTACACCTAAAAGTTTTGAACAAAAATATAATGTTCGAATATGAAAATGCATTGGTTTTGGAAACGTTTTCATGCGTGTCACAAGTCCTCATATCATGCTTTGTCGAAAGAGCTCTACAAGTCGAAAGACTCCAGCATGTCTATTTAGTGTATTCAGAATATTTAGTAATGTTCTTGTTTCCCATTGATGATAGTTGCTGCTGAATTTTATGCTTTGCTTTAGCGAATAATTAAGATTCGTAATGTTTTGAAGCTTGAACTTTCACAAGTTCCCAGGAAACTCTTTGAGAATTTCTTTGCTAAGAACAATTCGAACTTGCTACACTGAATACGGTTATACGATTTCGAATAAGTAAATGAAGTAAAATAAGTAAATAAATAAGTAATAATTTTGCATATGCCAATTCACTCTGTTGCTTGCTAATACGATTAGAAAGAAATATTTGCTAGGAATCGTTTAGCTAGGCTCCCATCATCTTTAATCAAAAAAGTGTCATAAAATCATTTACCAAATTGGAAAATCTGCTTTCATCAGTATTTTTTCATTGCCATTAATATAATTCGAAATATTTCTATATTAATTTTTTTTGAAATTTGTCAATTCTGGCGATCGTTTCTTTCTCATTGGTACTTAATGTGAAATAATGGAAACAATAAGAAAATATGAATCAATTGGTCCGTTGTCTCGATTTCTGACTCGGAATAAAGTCGATCATGAAATTCAAAATTCCTTGTTGCTGAAGGACTAGTTCTTCCTAACTAATCCAGTTAGGAAAAATTAAACCGCTTTTATAACACTTTTTAATTTTATCACTATTATTATTTCAAAAGCTTCAAAAAATTTTATATTAAATATTATATTTATGTTATTAAATTATCGAAATTTTCAAATTTATCAAAAAATAAAATATTTTTTATCAAAAAAATAATCATTTTATTTATTTTTAGTTAAAAAATAATAACATTACTCAGATTTAATGATAAATTTTCTTCGCAATATTTTTTGAAATAGATTTGTCAGGGAATAATGAAAAAAATCTTAAAACATTTCCAGTTTTCATACATTTTCCATATTTTCAATTTGATACAATTTTTTTTGCTTATCATGAAAATAGTTATTTTTCATTTAGTAATAAAATATATTTGCTAAGACGTCGGTTCACGTTGCCTTAATTCATTTTCCATAACTACAAAAAAATTATTTATTTTATTCTCTATGTTTTCTAAAATTATTCTATAGTTTTTAGAGGGATTGCAATAGTTTTGGCATTTTAATTCATATTTTTGCCTATGGGCATGCGGGATGGTTTTTTCCTATCCATCGGCTATCGCGAGAACTCATCAAGGCAAAATCGCTATAAACACACTTCAGCTTATACATTATATTACCAAAGTGGTTCTCTAGCAAAAACGTTTATTTTCATCCATTATTCGTCAGTGTATTATTTCGATAATGATCAATTCTTTTAATTTGTGAGCATTTTTTTTAGGAGTGCTATTATTTTTGGTTAGATTAGGCTTAACTCTCTCTTCGATAGCTTATTCAATTCCGGTCAAATCCTGCTAGGGAGTCATTTAGAGATAGAAATATAGGTGAATATAGGTGTCTAGGATAAACTACATTTTTAAAAGACATGCTTTGCCCCTATTAGCCGTGGAAACACCACTTCAGATGGTCCAAAATGAAAGCAAAAACCACTGAGGCATTCTGATTAGTATTGTAATTTGTTTTTCCACCTGAATTTAAACTTGAACGTTTCAAATTTTAGCATAGAAAATTTTATGAAATTTTCATAGCGAATCATGAAAAAATATAAAATATTATTTTTTTATTATGTTATGCAAAATATTACATTACAAAATATTTTTTTTTTATGATTTATTTGTTCATCAAAATTTTTAGATAAATTGAAGGCTAATTGAATCTATTTTTGTATAAATTAGTTCTATTAGTTCTATTATATCTGATTCAATCCTCAATTTTCAATTTTATCCAATACCGACTTTCTTATTTTCTTATTTATGGCGCCTAGGGCATTCACTAATGAGCACACATTTCCCATCTTTCTTTCGACGATAGGCATGAGGTGAGCAGAAGCACTCATTGAGCCGACATATGTATGGGCACGGAGTCTGAAAATTTAAAATTCAAACAAATTTTGTCCATCGAAAAATTAAAAAAACCTTTAATAATAGATATTAGGTTGTAAATCGTATCGGCCAAGCAAATTTGAAATTTGAATTTAATTTAAATTTTAAAATTTAATTTTTTAAAAGAGTTATTTTATTGTCGAAATTACTATTCGAGGTTATGAAGTTATGAATTTTTTTTATTTTTAGGTCAATTTTGACCTCCAAACTAATTAACAAAGTAATATTTGCATAATATTTTTCCTTGAAACTTACTTCTTTACTTTGACCACATTTTAGTTCACAACCACCGCATTTCTTTCTAACTTCATTTTTACCGCATAATTTTTGCCTATGTGCATCAGAAATGGTTAAAATCTGAAAAAATTTTAAAGCAAACTCGAATGATCCAGAAAAGCAAATGGAACATCCTTCCTTTTTTTTCAAAAAAAAGGAACCCGGAATAATTTCAATTGACTGATTAATGAAGCTTTTAGAGAAGGTAAGAAAACTGAAGCACTTTCATTTGAGAATGAAAATATTAATAAATAAATAAATAAATAGAATTCTTTTTATTATTTTTTCTTGAAAATTATTATTTTTAAAAATTAAATTTTTATAATATTATTTAATATTATTTCATTATTCTTATTTATTTATTTTATTTATATTTATTTGTTATTTTATAAATTATAAAAGAAAAGAACTAACACAAATGAAAAGCAGGAAAAGCATTTGCAATTCTCCTAAAATTGCTTAAGTCGATTCTGAAAAATTCTGAAAAATTTTCACTATTTATAGAAGACAATTTAAGTTGAACGATCTAAGAACAGTGCTGTATTCCTTTTTTAAATACCGCTTTTCATCAGTTTTTAGTTATTTTGTTGCTCAATAAAATTAATTTATATGTCAAATATTTGAAAATTTTTACAATTATTCATCATTTTCATTTTCAAGCGGAATTGTTCATTTTTTATTTTGTAATGATTTCATCTAAAAATTTTCACCAAATTCGCACATTTTCCGCAGGTAGCAAAAAAATCTACTTTCTATCTACTTTTATGGTTTGGCTGCTTCTGGTATTAATTTTTTATTAAAAGGAATAGCATGGCTCAAAGTTAATCATGGATTGTTAAATCGCCGATACTGAGCTTCTATTCCTCGCACGAATAAAATTGTCCAAAAATCCGAGTGATGCTGACGATTCCTATATATACTTCTATTGCCAAGCGGACTCCTTGGTATGCTTGTCTAGTACCACAAGTTAGCAGTGCAAGTCTAATTAGTAATGATGAGGACTTTTCAAAAAAGAAATAATTAAAAGGACTCCATACATTCGCATTCAGGGAATGAGGAGATCCTATGAGAGCAGTGATTTTGATTTTGCTTTCATTGAAGGTTCATTTCTATCAAGAAACAAGAAATTGAAACCCTAATCTTACTTTCTTTCTTCAGCTCATAAGTCTTAAATTTTTTTTATTCATGTTAAAATTTCATCGCAATACATTCAAAACTATAGATTTGCACTATAGATTTAAAAAATTTGAAAGTATATGAAAGGATTTTTACAATAAAAATACAGAAATCTTGAAAAAAAAAGTTGTATAGCACATGAAAAAGCAATAAAAAAGATAAGCATGGAAAAAATATTCGAAAAAATTTTTTCAAAATATGAAAATTAAGGAAATTTATTAATGAAGAGCTTTTGCTTTTATATCCTTTACTGGGCCATTCATTCGATATCATTCGATCATTTTTTCTGCTTTTTTCCTATTTCATTGGCCGTTTTTAATTTTTTTAAGGGTGTCATTTTGACATGCCACTACCACTCTGAACTCATGAAAACTGCCTTCTCAACCTCCTTTTCATTGACCTTTGACTCTGCAATTAATTTTTTGACAAAACAAGCTAATAAACTGCTAGTTCGAATCCATTTTCTATTTTTATAATAGCCTTATAGCCTTCGCCTTTATAGCATTGGCCTTTCGTAATAGCCTTTTGCTTTCACCTTTTCGCGATATCGCCATTAATTAATCAGTTTATCATCACATATCAATATTGTAATATTTCATGCATTTTTATTTAAATATAATTAGAATGATGGTTGCGATGGTGTTGCAGTGGTTTAGAGAAGTTGTTGTAAATTTTTTTTTCTCTATATGGTACCAGAAGAACTTTCAAAATTTTACCATCTAGATGCAAAAATTTAATAATATGGTCAACAAAAATGATTTAAATGATTTACCATTCAAATAAAATAATTGAATTAGGCTCTCATACTTTTACTGATAAGAGCCATCGATCCCAGAGGACTCGTAGAAATCGCTAGTTTGACGGCCAGTGGCTTATATAGCTTTTCGGCTTTAGAAAAGAATAAAAAGGCGAATAGTCTCTTAGTATGATTTAAAAAATTGCCTTGGAGATGCCTCGACAACTTTCCCTGCCTTAGCACATAATTAAATGAATTAGGATATTATCGAGACTAGTTTTAAAAAATCAGGGTGCTAATATATGCACCCCAAATGGTAGGAGAACCTTATTACATAATCTTCAAGTATGTGATTGGTACTTTCTATTCATTTGGGTCGCTTCACTGCTTATTAATACGATAACTAATTTCTACCAAAAAATATTAACTGAAAAATGTAAGATCAAAAGGTATGTTTTTTCGATTTCCATTCATAGCTTAGAGGAAACTTGATAAATTCCAAATTCCAAATCCAATTTCTAATCTTGTTGAAAGCGTTTTCTTGCATATTACTGTTTGCTTTTAAATTCAAACCAGTATTATCGAATTTTTTTAAAATTTTTATCACAATTACCATTTTAATATCTTTAAAGAACTTATGTCAAACATCAAAAAACAGTTTTTGTCAAAATTTTTATCAAAAAATTAATCATTAATCATTAATAGAATTAATCATTTCTTTTATTCTTATTCATATTCCATTAAATAATAAATTTTTTTTAAAATAAATATAAAATATTTTCAATTTTTGAATTTGTTACAATTTTCTTCTTTAGCATGCAAATAGTTTTATTTTCCATTAAGCGATAGCTGTCGTTATTTTACTTTATTTTTCTTCGAACTCCTGCAAAAAAACTATTTCATTTTTCCTTTTTCCTGTCAATTAAAGCATAATTATAGATTTATTTTGTTTTTAGAAAGATTGTCCCAATTTTGGCATCCTAAACTGTTAATTTTGTCGGGGGCACAGGCTGCATGGCTTCGTCTGCAAATCCATCAATAGTAATTAATAAACTTAGTCCAACTCATCAAATCATTAAAAAAATGCACTCTGAGTCCTGCTTTTGACTTCTATACAAGCAAAATGGTTCCACAGATATGGTTCTTCCTTTACTACCGGTGAAGCCAGCAAACGAGAAATGATGCAACTCGCTCGACTGGTTTGACGCGCTAAACGAATATGGTAGGAGTCCCTTGGCGATAGAAGTATAGGTAAATCGCTACCATCACCAAGATTTTCTCCTGCGGGGAACATCGGCGCTCCGATGCTGTGGAAGAACGATAATAGTAATATATCAAATATATATGTCGTTCTATGATCAGTCCGTTCTGAGTAATGTTTTTAATTTATTAATTTGCTAGTTTTGTTGAATCATATTATTTTGAATCTTAGTTGATTCATTATTAACTTGTTTTCATGACCGAGCGTGGAGAAATTTTCCCTTCCTCTTTAGGGCATTCGCTAATAAGTACGCATGCCATTGATTCATTTCGGCGATAAGCATGGGGTGAACAGAAACATTCATTAGGTCGACATATGTAGGGGCACGGAGTCTGAAAATCCAAATAAAATTATCTAGCCGAGATACGAAAAATTAAAAAGGTTATAAATATAGATTAGTTTCGGTTAAATCAAGTCATAAATCAAGGCCAAAGTATTCGCAATTTGAGCTAAGAATTAAGTCTAATTTTTAAAAAAACTTGCTATACTACCGAAATCGCTACTCGAAATCTCGAGTTCTTCTTTACTAAGCCAACTTTGATCTATTTAATTGCATAATTTGTGCGCTTAATATGTTATAGGACTTGGAAAAGGGAATGGCATCTTTGAAGACATCTTACCCTTGCATCCAGCGGATCCATGCTAACCAGTAATGGTGAGAGCCATTTAGAGAAGAAAAGGATGCTAATAGTTCTCTTTGAAACTTACGAATTCACTTTGGCCACAGTTTAATTCACAACCAGCGCAATCGCTTTTAACTTCGTTCTTACTGCATTCCTTATCACCGTGCAGAGCACAAATTGCTAATACCTAAAAATAATTTCTAAATTTGGAACGGTATGGAAAATGGACAGTTCTGTTCACCACTCTCGCAAAAGATAGGAATTATTAATGATTTCAAGTAATTACTTTTATATTTCGATTATTCTTTGTTAAAAATTATTAAGTTATAAGAATTAAATGATTAATATCATAATTATTACTTTTATTATTATTATCACTACTATCATTATCATTTTATTATTATTACCACTATTATCATTATCATTACCACTAATTTTATTAAAAAAGGAAAAATGAACTAACAAAAATGAAAATTGTGAAAAGCATCACAATGAAACGATCCACTAAAGAATTATTTTACTGAATTCTGAAAGTATTTATAGGTGATGTTCAGGTATCCGTTTCTCCGTTTACTATCACCGTATAGGACACAAATTTTTAATAGCTAAAAATAATTTCTAAATTTTACCATTTTTTCTCTTCCTCCAACATCAAATTATCGATATTTTTAGTCAAAAATAGATTTTGATACAAAATATTTTAATCCTCCTTGCTGTTATTTGTCATTGTTAATAATCACAATTATCGAAAAGTAATTTTTCAATAATTCACCAATTTCCGCAATCTTTTTATTAAAAATATTGAATAGAAAATTGTATTCAAATAAATAAATATTCATGGCTTGCTTGGTTCCAATAATTATGGCAGCTATTTAATTAAAGATTCGCTTATCGATAGAGATATATAAGGAGACATTCGGCAGTCAAATCATCCATTAGCCGAAGTATCGTAGCAGACAAATTTGCTTATTAATGAAATGCTCAAATGCAAATGGCTCAACAATTTAAAAATTTTAGAAAATCTGAAAAACCCTGGAAAAAATTTTATAGTGCAAGTAAGAACAAAAAAAAAGACATAGCGATATATAAAAATAATGAAAAAAGCAAAAAAATATTTTTCATGAAATTTTTTCAAATTTCTTTTTTTTGCTGAATTTATTGAGTTTTTTTTATTATTATATTTTATTTATTATTAATTTATTAGCGTTCACAAAACATTTCTTATCGACATTACTTCTTGGCATTACTTTTATATTATTATTTATTTTTTTAACTAAAATTATTTTAAAAATTTATTTTAAGAAAATCAATTCTATTTGAAAGAATTCCTTGCTGATCTAATTAAATGAAATCCTGTCTTTGCTAATATGAGGAGGATAATTGTCGAAATCTGGCATATTTACATTCTTGTTTTCTTTAATATTCTTAATTTTTATTTTAAAAATTACAGTGTTGTTTATATTTAATTTCAGGAATATTTATTTTAAAATAAAATAAAATATTTTAGAATGGATAATTGGAAATAATTGGAAATTGTTAGGGTATTCTGGATCTTTCGAATATTCCAGATATTTTTTATAGCATAATTTTTTTGTGAAATCTTGCTCTAACTGTTATTCAGTTATAATTTTATTGTTATAAAAATTATATATTTCCAAAAGAATTTCAAACAAATGGTTATTATCTGCATACAAACCAATCATAAGGGATTTCAATAGTCATCTTATCAATCGTTATCAAACAAATGAAGAAAAATCTTTTTTATTCGATAATAATTAATATTTTATGTATATTTTTTTAATGATTTTTTTAATGATTTATAATCTGATAATATTTTTTTCATATTTCCAATTTTTAATAATCCAAATTTATTTATAATATATCAAAAATTATTTATACATCATGTTTACTATTATAATTTATTGTTTTCGTTTTATAACTTCCAAAGAAAATAATAATATGGCGCAAGATTAACGATTAAATATACGATTAAAGGATTTATAAATTTATACATAAAAAAATGTGATTGAAATAATATAATGAAAAATAAAAAATTTTTGTTTTTTTTTATATTTAATACTTAAATATATTTTCTATATTTATTTTCAACTATTTAAATTATATTTAAATCGAGCTTAAGCCGAAGCCAATCGGGCGTGGTCCAAGCCTGACCTGAGGCTCTTGTGCTTATTTTGAGATAGCTATAATCATCCTTTCAATGAGTACAGTTTTACCGTCCATTTGCAAATTTATCTATGTATTTAAATATCTTAAATATCTTTCAATTCATTAAAATTTCTCATACATTTAAATCAGTAAAATCAAATAAATTTTGAATTAATTTTAAAATAAAATAAAAATTCTGCTATTTTAGATGAAATTATGGAAGCCTTATAGCCGTCGCAGTCAGCCTAACTAGTAATGGTGGTAATTTGAAGAAATATGCCTAAATTTGCTTACTATATATAAGTGGGAGCTCATTTTTTTGGCCTTTGACAATCTAAACAAGTTTCTCAAAATTTTTGAGGAGAGATGGTCATCAGATTTAAATAACTATTACAAAAATATATACTTTCTTATATAATGCTTCCCTTGACTCGAAAAGGATACAGGGTTATCAATATTCCTCTAGTATTACCCTCAAAGGCTAGAAGAATTAGAATGAAAGAAGCCTTATAAATCGAGGTAGAAAAAAGAAAAGGCAATAAATTTTATTTCTCCAGTTTACAATATAAATATGAATATTCGTTGAAAAATTTGAAATGAATTAAATTTGCCAGGTCACTAATGGAAGAAAAAGAAGTCAGATGTTATTTTCTCATCCCTCATTCCTCTCTATTCATTCCAGAAAATATTGGAGGCTATAATCGGACAATTTTGTTGCTGCTCAAGTATCTCATTTGTACCTCATCGAACTGCAATTGCATAAGGCATACTGCATAAGCATGCAGCTTTGCACTGGGGATTGTTATATTCGCTCAGATATATAATATGAAATATCAGGTGAAAAATTCTATATATCCTTATCATATATCCTTTAAGAAATAAATAAACTAAGCATATTTTTTTCTCATTAATTAATTTCGAATACTTTTATATATTTTGCCGATATTGATGATCCAAATCTTATTGCTATATTGTTCAATCATTGTGCTTCAGTGGAAGTAGTCAGTATAAAATTTAAGGTCGAGTGGTGTATTTCTTCGAGTGCCTGGCTAGGAGCGAACATATATGTCATAAAATCTTGCTCCGATGTTGTTGTACCCTACTCATAACCGATTTTCTTATATAATATCCCTTTGGGCGAAGGTAAATCAATAATGGTGAATGGTATGGAGAAAATAAAATATTTTTACAATATTTTTTTCAATATTATCATTATTATCATTTTAAAATCTTCAAAAAATTTTGTATTAGTTATCAAAAAAAAATTTATTGCAATACCAAAATTCTTATCAAAAAAATAATCATTTTCATTCGTCATTCGTATTTTATTGGTAAACTTTTGTTGACAATAATTTTCGATTATTCATCAAGAAACTGTGAAAAATAAATCATTTGTTGCAGTCTTCGACTTTGATGCAATTTCCTTCTTCGTCACGAACATAATTCTTTATCATTGGGCAATAACAACCTTTTCCAAAGCATTTACGTGGACAAGGTTTAAGTCCAGTTTCGCATTTCCCTTCGCATCCTTTACAGGAACTATATATTTCATTTTCCTTCTCACATCTAACGCCTAAATTATAGTTTTTAGTCAATTATAGTTTTTTAAATTATAGTTTTTGTTTTAATTTTTCCAGAGAAAGATTATTTCTAATTTTAATTCTGATATGCAGCATGGCTTCGATTCCTATCCATTGATATTTTTTAATTCTGATAGCACACTTAGCATAACTTGAAATAAAGTCATTTAAAATGCAATCCGTTATTAATATGCCACTAACAAAAAGTTTCATCCTAATCATCTAGAATATGTGTGTTTATGATTATGTTTATCACTAAAGTTTATCACCAAAATTTTATCAATAGAACATCAGTGAAGCTAGAAAAACTAAATCTCATGGCGGATCTTTTTATTGCTAAAAAATTTTATCATTCTTGCAAATGAGTCACTCGATACTAACTCATTTTTTCTATTTTAGGGCATTCATTAATGTGCACACATGCCCCGGATGCATTTCGACGATAAGCATGTGGCGAACAATAACATTCTTTAATGCGGCACATCGTAGTACATGGAATCTGAAAAATTGAAAAACCTGTAGACGTTTTGATTTGCAAATCGTTTTTGGCTAAACTCTTCAAAATTTGAGTGGAAGATTTTGGCTTAAACTTGCTTACTTTTAGCCTTTGGGGGTGTTTAGTTAATAAAATTATTTTATTGCACAATATATATATAAAATTTTTTTTAAAACTTACGTGATCGCTTTGACCACACTTTATTTCGCAACCAGCACAATCGTTTTTAATTTCGTTTTCACCGCATATTTTATCGCCATTTGCAATACAAATTGTTAATATCCGAAATAAATTTTAAAGATAATTTGAAACGATTCGGAAAAAAGCAAATAGTGGGGAATGATTACAACTGATTAATTTTCATAGTAATTTTAGTAAAAAATAAGAAAATTGAAGTGTATTTAGCTAAAGGACGAAAATGTTGATATATTTTTAAATATATTTTTAATATTTTTGAATATTTATAAATATTTTGTTGAGAATTATTAATTTTTAATTAATTAATTTTTAAAAAACTATTAATATTTTTATCATTACTAATTATTGTTAATATAAATATTATATTATTACTTCATTTATTATTAATATTCGTTCATTTATTCATAATAATAATATTAACAATAACTAACAAAAATAATTATTTATTTATAGGAAAAGGTGAAAAACTAACATAGACGAAAAGTGCGTGAAGCATCACAACGAAATGAATTGCTTAAAATTGCTCAACTGAATTCTGAAAATCCCTTACAGATTTACTGATGAGATTCAAAAATTAATTTTATTATCTTTACTTTCCCCTTTTGCATTGGATTATAGAAATTTATATAAATAAAAATATTGTTATTATACCAAGTATTTTTGCTATATTATTTATTTATCAATATTATCAATCGTCGAAAATTTTCTATAATGTGATTTCTTCTACATTATTCGCCGTTCTCTCATAATTTTTTTAGCAAACATCAGATAATTTTCTCTTAATAACACGCGAAATTCATGTTTTAAATTAGCTGCAATTAATAGGATTGACCACTTCGATAGAAAGTCAATTCGGCATAGAAATATAAAGAGATCGTCACTAATAATCTTAATTCAGTTTTTAATGATAAATTTACTCCTATCAAAATCTAAGTGTATACCCTATTTTCTTCAGCCAAAAGCATATTTTAAATGTGGAAATTTTAAAAAATCTGAAAATCTTTTAAAGAATTTATACAATAAAATTAGGAAAATGTCAGAAAAAAAGAATATAATATGGCATGAAATGCAGTCAAACAGCAAAAATAGGAAATATAATAATAAAATTATTTTAAATTTTTCTTTTGTTCAACTCAAAACGAAATCAAATAAAGGAAGTTTTGTTTTGATTTACAATAATAACGATAATAGCGATAAATACTATTATTATTCAGGTTTTACGACTGCAAACTACAGTGGTTGAATTCCCTATTCCTTATGTAAACCCTTTTTATTTTTCTTTTTTTCCTTTTTTTTATTTTTTAATTTTCTTTATTTTGTGAATTTGTTGAATAAATACGATTTGAACGCAAATTCTCTAGATGAAATTTTCTGGATAGAATAGCTCAGTGAATTTTTGCTTGATTCAGAGTGCGGATATTATGGTACGACATCATTCAGGAGTAAACCTGTCTAGAAATCCGGATTATATTCATTTATAGTCCTATCATTGAAGAGACTCCGGGATTCCCTGACAAGTTTGTCTAGTGATAAGCTAGCGAAGCTAGTCTAACAACCAGTAGTGAAGATTCTTAAAAAAAAAATGGTACGCTGCGCTGTAAGCTGTAAGACCTATCAATTTTAAACACCATTTAATTGAAGGAATTATGTCCCAATTATGTTATATCCCAAAATGTTTCTCTTGGGTCCTCAGACCACGGTTTGACAAATTTTGATCCTACCATGTCGCTCGAGAAAATTATTGTGCTAACAGGCAGATTACAGTTTATTATGCAATATATTATAATGGCGTTTCACTTTACTTAGTAATCAGTAATCAATGCTCAGTCTTATGCCTTAATTTAACGAAAGATTAGATATGCAATATTTTGTTCCCAACATGTAGCTCGAGAATTGAAGTACAACTTCTACCTTCATCCAAGAAGTGTTCTGCTATGACAGCTTTTATCGTTGCGAAAATTTCTTCATTTTTTTTATCATAATGAAGAACCCTATTTAATATTGAATAATTTTCTATTTTTTGAAGTTTGTCATATCATATCATATCAAGTTTATCATATTTGAAAATGCACTATTATTCATTGGCCTTAATGGAAGTTATGTTGCAATATAAAATCGAGTGATCTGCTTTTTCGATTCCTTATTCCTGGGTAAAGAATAAATCTATCATGAAATCGGTGCCGATATTATTGAAGCTATAATTTTTCTTACACATCACCAATTCTCCTATAGTAATTGTCAGAAGTGAAGCATTGGAATGAAATGTTAGATATAAACCAGTTTTTTGCATTTTTCAATTTTTTCATCATTTATTATTATTATCATTATCATTATTATTATCATTTATTATTATCATTTATTACTGATATTTTCAAAATTTTCATATCAACAAAGATCAAAAAAATACCAATTACAACATAAAATTTGTATAGCACAAAAATTATCATTTTAATCATTTTCATTCCTCCTTTATAATAAATAATAAATAATAGTGCTCAGTATTCAATACCAATGATGATAAGTTACAGAGATAAATTTCTTTTGCAAAATTTTTTAATTTTCGTAAAAAATATGAAATATGAAATTTTTTATAAAATATGAATATATTTCAAAAATATGAAATCATAAATCATTTGCAGTCTTTAAGTTTGATGCAATTCTCTTCTTCGTCACGAACATAACCCTTTGCCATTGGGCAATAACAACCTTTCCCAAAACACCTGCGTGGACAAGATTTTAGTCCAGTTTCGCATTTCCCTTCGCATCCTTTACAGGAACTATATATTTCATTTTCCTTCTCACATCTAACACCTAAATATTTGTTAAATTACAGTTGAAATAAGAATTCTTTAAAATTTTCATGGCGAATCGTGTAAAAATATTGTCAAAACTTTTTCAAACCATTTTTTCTTAGTTTTCTAAATTCATTGTGGAGAAAATTTGATGCAATTGAATTTAATTTAAATTAATTTTGTCGCCTTATTTATTTGCATATTCAATTACTATATAGCTTAACTTAGAATTAGTTCAGTAACAAATTCAGCACTAACTTATTTTTTTCCTTGGTTCAGGACATTCACTAATAGGCACGCAAGCCATTGATGCATTTCGGCGATAAGATTGAGGTGAACAGTAGCATTCATTGGGCCGACAAATCGCAGGGCATGGAGTCTGAAAATTAATTTAAACAAATTAATTAATTTAAAATTATCGAGCAAGATATAAAAATTAAATGTAGGCCAGCAGTGCTAATTGCCTGTTCCAAATTATCATCTACATTCAGCCAAGAGAAAGCACTTTTCCCAGGGTATTTTTATCTTCCCACATCAAGGATCTTAGATTTCTGAATCATATTCGGCTAAAATATGGCTTAAGAGTTAGATTTAGCTTTTTAAAGCGTTTTTTGAAAATGTCGAAATTCTTCCTCAATACTGCGAATTTCTCTTTGGCCCTTAGGCCACCTTTAGCCTATGGCTAATTTAATTGCATCGTTTGAAGCTCTTTAAATGCTACATGTTCACTTTGACCACACTTTAGTTCACAACCAGCGCAATGACTTTTAATTTCGTTTTCCCCGCATTCTTTCTCACTTTGTGCATCATAAATGATTACTGCCTGAAACAAAATTCCAAAAAAATGCAAATAGTGATTCCCAAAAGAAGTGAATGAATTTTTCAATGAATATTGTTAATTAATTTTCAGAAAAATTTTAGAAAAAATTTTAAAAATTTTACAATAAGAAAGCAGAAAGTTTTTTTAATTATTAAGAAAAATATTAATATAAATTTAAATAAAATATTTAAAATTACTAAATTATTAATAATAATTATTATCAATAAATACTGCAAGGAAAAGCACTAACATAAATAAATAGTGGAAAAAGCATCACAATTCACTTAAAATTATTTTGCTGATTTCTGAGAATTTCGTGAAACTATTTATAGGTTTAATGAGTTTAGTTTATCATCTTTACTCTTCTTTTTTCACCACTAATTTTAGTTGTTTTGAAAATAAGACTAAATTTTACTGAGCAAATATTTTAATCTTCTTAATACTATTTTTTAACCAAAATTATCACTCAAAAAATTATTTGCGATAATTTTTTCAGCAAATATTTTATATATTTGCCATTAATATATTTTATTTCATAGTAAACATTGGCCTAACAAAGATTTATGGCTTTTATTAGCTCAAATTATTATTGCAGAGGAACAACGATTTCAACAACGAATCGAAGAGTAAGTCACTAAAGAATTGAACTCCAAAATAGTATTCAGTAGTGATATGGATTTAACTTTTCGTGGCGAGTTTAATCCTATATGAATCTATACGAAGAATATGAATCGAACCCCTAACAATTCCATTTAGTTTCCATTCTATGAATTTATCGAATTCTTAAGGAAGCGCTGACAGTAAAATGTAAGAATTTTAGAAAATCCTAAAATCCTCGAATGTGGAAAAAATAAGAAATTTCTTTTTTATGCACTTTTACCAAAATGTGGATAAGGAGGAATACAAAAGGTTTTTTTGAACCATTAAATGATCTCAAATTTAAAATTTGCAAAGGGCATTTTATTGAATATATAAAATAATATTTTATCACAAATCCTATGGATAATACGTGGTGCTTAAAGGAGAGGTTAATACGAGATATGTTATGTTAATTTTTCTATATTCTCTTGTGTCCAACTTTATACATCAACACATATCACCGGTTTTATATATTATTATCATGTATCATATCATGTATCACTTATCATATCACTTATTACTACTTATGATTTATTTATCCATAAAATATTTCCTTGCTGATTATTTGGTTATTTTTTATAATTTTCTGTGCATGAAAACTACAAAACTGTGCTTTGCCTATTAAAATAAGCTTAATATACTTTTGATATTATTCCATAAGAATTTTGCCTTTCAAGTGTTTTGCTTTTCATTTCTTTTTTTATTCCATGAATATCGGATTCTATTCGACAAATTTCCGTTATAAGTCAAATAAATAAGAATTTTCTTAGTTAATGAGGAGGAAAAATTATGAAAATTTTAAAATTTTTGACCATTCGGTTTGCACCAAACTATTTCTTGCTAAAATTGTGCTAAATTAAAAATTATGCTAAAATTATGCTAATATTCGAAAAGAATTTTTATTTATTTAAAATGAAATAGGGGTAATTGCTTAGATATCTCCGATAATTCGAATATTTTTTAAAATTTTATTTTGTATTTCAATTGTAAAATCCTATTATAAAATTTCATTAAATATTTTTATTATGAAAATATTTATTTCCAATAGAATTTTAAAAAACTACTAGTATTACCTCTTCTTAAACAAATATTGAACAATTTTATTGTTTATGTTATCATATCATTTTCATCGTTATCATATCATAGCATTTTAGAAAACAACAAAATATTTAATAAGCAGTTTTTAGTGATTTCTAATTCATTGTTTTTTTCCATATTTTTAATTTTTGATATTTCAAATCTTTGGTGCATTAAAAATCATTTTTGCAATTTTTGCAAAATTGCAAAAATATTTACCATTCTTCATTGTGTTTTCGTTTAATTAAATTCTATAGAAAATAATATTTTATAGAAAACGAACCAGTATTCGATAACAAGAATTATTTGTGAAATTACGGCAGTGCTTTTGCATAAAAAAGTTAGAATCCATGGGAACTTATAATCGTTTTTCATGCCGTGAAACCTTTTGGCGAACTGCTAGGACCCTATGGAGACTCTTTCTTGAAACCAGTTCTTATACCTGTGAACCTTTTTTAAATGGTTGTGCTTAATAAATCTAGGATGATATAGAAATGTGTGCGGTTCCTGAATCTATGAACATTGTTAACGCTAATATTGTTATGGATTAGTTTTATAATTAGTGGAAATAAAAAAACAAAGTCTTAATTGAGAATTAAAAGACCAAAAGACTGCGAATAAGCGTATCTCAGGTTAATCAGAAATGTTTCGAGCTTGAATCGAATTTTATTTTAAATCAGTACTATTTAAAAAAATAGAATGTAGTGATGCTATCAGTTATATAATTTTATAATCTGCTATAAACTATAGTCGTGGATTACTTGCAAGATTTGATAGTGAAAAAAATGGGGAGATTTGGGGGTATTAATGGGTTATAATTGGCTCTAAAGCGTTTAAAATAGTCAACAACAGATTATGGCAAGCAAATGACACGCTACTTCGGATTACTATAGTCTAAGAAGGTTTAAGCTAATGCCTTAAGCTTATTTTCTATCGCCGAAAATAACAGAGCAAGATTTATTTTAATGGAGAATTTTTGAGTAATTTAAATGAAATATGACAATTTCCGAGAATGTTAAGGAAGTAAGATGGGGTTTAGAAGGCCGAAGAATTACAAAATTGGGATTCAAATGTTAAGGATGTGTTAGGAAAAGGATTTTTAAGGAACAAATACAAAGTCAACACGTTTGTTCAGCCTATTTTCTAAGATCAACCACCATCATTGGTTAAGTCCGATCCGCTACTTTGTCGAGCCAAATCAGAAAACCACCTGGAAATAAAAAATTCCATTTCAAAAAGCTTTTTTTTGATATTGGATGCATTATTAAAAGACAACCGGTTAACTAATAAAATTTCTTTAAAAAGTATAAAAGATTTATTGAAATTAATTCATTAATTTTTTAATTTTTCACGGTTTTCTTCACCGAATTTTCTATTTGCCTTTGCCATCTTCTAAATAGAAGAAAATATATTTTTCCATTCCATATCCACACTGCCGGGTGGTGCAAGGGATATAATTGATTCTCTATGGAACAAAGCGAGTGTTTGGTTTCATGCAATGCGATGGGTATCTGTGGTTCTTTTCCTCTTATAAAAACTCTTACCATTGCTGGTTAGGCCGGCTCTGCTGGCTACAAGTGTACGGGCTATCGCTAGTAGTAATAGAAGCAGTTCCTTTTTTCATCGTCTAAGTCTATATATCGCTGGTCCCACTATACGTTCAAAAATTTTCCTGACTGTGTCAGTCTAGGTCTTGACTGGCCTTCCTGGCTTTTGGAGCAAACCATCACAGGGTTTAACGAAATATGCGTCAATTCATGTTGTGGACAACGAAGAACGTGCTCTAATCGGCAAAGGCGACGCTCCGTGATAACATTATTGTATTTGAGCGAGGTTGAATCATGTGGAATTGTATCTTAGGCATGAATGGTCAAAGGCTGATAGCCTCTTAATATTTTCCACTCTCATTCGCCATGTTTCTTAGCTATATAGCAAGATCGAGCGAATTAGAGCTATATGGACTTGGATTGTCGTCTTTATAGTGATTTCGCGACGGTTCCATAAAGATTTTGTGGAAAACATATGTCTAGCTGTCATTATCCTTCTTGCACATAATACGAAAACTCTTTCTCGTTGTTTTTATTTACATTGATTTTGAGCCTAATTCTCGCTGCACTTGTTTACACATTATTTAATGTCATTTGTATTGGCATTTCACTATCTGCAAAAGTATTATTCACGTTGCCTTATATGCATAATAAAAGTTTAATAAAACAATAAAAGCCAGTTGTTTCCATAAAATGGGATTTCTTTTCCAGTTATTTCTTAATTCCTTCTATTTTTATATATATATTCACTTATTTCTAAAAGTGCCATTTCAATTCCCACAATTTTCAAGGGGGTCCGCTTCGCCAGTTTGTCGGACCTGAAAAGTTCCCCAATTCAAGTACCATTGCTGATCAGGCATTTGCTATGTTATAAACAAATTGAAAATTACAAAAGCTTTTGCTTGATAAATTAAGAAGACAATTAAAAATCTGTATATTATTATATGAAAGTAACTCACTGGATTATGCTGTATGTATAAAAGAATGTATAAAATATATTTCAAAAAAATACTTCCCTATATCAATGAATACGAATAGATTTTCAGTAAATATCGCGCAAAATTATATTCAAAATATAAAATAGCAATGAACCAGCGATGAAAATTGAGCCAACAAAATACAAGGACAAGAATGATACTGATAAAAGATTAAGACAAGCTGCTATGATGGTAAAAGAGATACATTGCGGAGTAGTCAAATATGAGAAAAAATAAGTAGAGAAAAAATAAACAAAAAAAATAATAATTAAGCAAAATTGGTGGCAATAACGACGTTAGAGTGAATGAATGAAATAAATGAAATCTTCCATTTAAGGCAAAAATAAACGAAAAAAAATAGGCAAAAATTGAACATTAAATGGCGACATCTATTTGAGAGCTTAGAAAATGTCAGAGATTACTTTCTCTTCTGTTGGCGGTTCCATTGTAAACGTGTGGCTCGATGAGCGAATCAGCTATGCCCAATAGATTGTGGTTTGGCCTCAAAAAATTCTTTCCATCTTACGAGACTATCGTAAAAGAATTTCATAAGGCGTTATGAAAAAAATAACGAGCACATCAAAAAATAACATCAAACCTCCCTTGAAAAAATAATAATAAAAATAATCAGTACAAATGTCTGAACGGATATCTTTTAAACATTATCAAAAGCAAACAATTTGGTCATTATTCTACCTCCAAAAATTGAAGGAGATTTGATAAACTTGTACAAACCTGTTTTACATTAAAAGCTCCCGAAAGAGGGAAATATAGCAATGACTACAAAATACGCAGAAACTATTAGCATTATAAATTTCACCTAAAAGCAATAAGGGCTAACAAATATTCAACACATTAATAGAAAGCTTAATGTAAAATTAAAATATTACCAGTCATGACGATCCGAAAGAACCAATGGTTTCTTAAACAATCACAGATAAAAAAGAAAGTTGTCCAAAATTCTCAGAAAATTCCTCTATCTATCTACTTACAGTTCTTCGTATAAATATCTGCAAACAATTTCAAAACATTGTATGCTGCATTATTGTGTGCATCCTCTTCCGAAGCACCATTTCCGGAACAAACTTACGAGAATTGCAAACGATTTATTTCAATTTGTGGAGAACAACTTTAAAAACTACTTAAGTTTTTCTGGTTAAAAAATATTGGATAACTTAATAAAATGCATGCAATGGTCAATAAAAGGTGATTTATTATTATTACTTATTATTAAATAAAGTAAGATTATATAATTAGGAATAGGCTTACGTCTACAACTCCTGAGAATTAACACAGACGCCAGGAAGTCCACAGAAGCTCATTTGATGACCACTAGCTTAGGCGCAATTATTTTCTACCATTGAAAAGAGTGAAAGAAGAATAATCACTTAATAATCTCCTGGTTACGAAACTGATATTGCTCTTGGAAGTGATCCTCTTAGGTCCTCAAACCACGGTTTGACAAATTTTGATCCTACCATGTCGCTCGAGAAAATTATTGTACTAACAGGCAGATTCCAGTTTATTATGCAATATATGGCGTTTCACTTTACTTAGTAATCAGTAATCAATGCTCAGTCTTATGCCTTAATTTAACGAAAGATTAGATATGCAATATTTTGTTCCCAACATGTCGCTCGAGAATTGAAGTACAACTTGGCTTCTACCTTCATCCAAGAAGTATTTTGCTATGATAGCTTTTATCGTTGCGAAAATTGCTTCATTTTTTTTTATCATAATGAAGAGCCCTATTTAATATTGAATAGTTTTGTATTTTTTGAAGTTTATCATATCATATCAAGTTTATCATATTTGAAAATATTTGAAAATGCAGTATTTTTCATTGGCCTTAATGGAAGTTATGTTGTAATATAAAATGATCTGCTTTTTCGATTCCTGCTTTTTATTCCTGGGTAAAGAATAAATCTATCATGAAATCGGTTCCGATATTATTGAAGCTATAATTTTTCTTATATATGTATATGTCACCAACTCTCCTATAGTATTTGCAAAAAGTGAAACATTGGAATGAAATTAGATGTAAACCAGTTTTTTGCATTTTTCAATTTCATCATCGTTATCATTTATCATTGATATTTTCATAAAACTTTTATAAAACATCAAAAAGTTTATTATATTATCAAAATTTTAAAAATAAGTTCATATTTCAAAATAAACTTCAAACACTCAATATCTATTCAGTGATAAATTTCTAAATTTTTTAAAATATATTTAAATAAAAATATATTCCTAAATAAAATATTTAGGAAAAATATGAAATATGAAATTATTTTTCGCAATCTTCGAGTTGGATGCAATTTCCTTCTTCGTCACGAACATAACCCTTTGCCATTGGACAAAAACAACCTTTTCCATGACATCTGTGTGGACAAGGTTTTAGTCCAGTTTCGCATTTCCCTTCGCATCCTTTGCAAAAACTATATATTTCATTTTCCTTCTCACATCTTACGCCTAAATATTTTTTAAATTACAGTTCATTTTTTTCAGAGAAAGATTATTTTCTAATTTTAATTCTGATACGCAGCATGGCTTCAATTCCTATCCATTGACAGTCGCATACTTGGCTCAACTTATCAAAACAAAATTATTAAAAATGCAATGCTACCTATCGACCAATCTATGCTCTGACCTATCTTACCTATGATCCAATTCCGTTAGTGGAAAGAATTCATTTCTTTCTCTTCAAAACTAAAAACGATGCGCACTGTTTGATGGAACTATTATAAGTATTTCATATTATAAGTATTATAAGTATTTCATATTTTAATTTACTTTTCTGTTTGAACTTTCAAACTGCAGTAAGAAATCTGTAAAATTTTCGTGGCGAATCGTGTAAAAATATCGTCAAAACATTTTTTAAACTATTTTTTCTTAGTTTTCTAAATTCATTGTAGAGAAAATTTGATACAATTAAATTAAATTAAATTTAAATTAATTTTATAGTCGCTTTAATTATTTGGATTTTCGATTACTACATAGCTTAACTTAGAATTAGAATCAGCAAATTCAGCATTAACTTATTTTTTTCCTTGGTTCACGACATTCACTAATAGGCACGCAAGCCATTGATGCATTTCGGCGATAAGCGTGAGGTGAACAGTAGCATTCATTGAGCCGACAAATCGCTCGGCATGGAGTCTGAAAATTAATTTAAATTAATAAATAAAAAGAAAATTATCCAACAAAATATGAAAAATTAAAGGAATCTAAATATAGGTCAGCAGTGCTAATTGCCTATTCCAAATTATCATCTACATTCAGCCAAGAGAAAGCACTTTTTCCAGGGTATTTTTATCTTCCCACATCCAGGATCCTAGATTTCTGAATCATATTCGGCTAAAATATGGCTTAAGAGTTAGATTTAGCTTTTTAAAGCGTTTTTTGAAAATGTCGAAATTCTTCCTCAATACTGCGAATTTCTCTTTGGCCCTTAGGCCACCTTTAGCCTATGGCTAATTTAATTGCATCGTTTGAAGCTCTTTAAATGCTACATGTTCACTTTGGCCACACTTTAGTTCACAACCAGCGCAATCGCTTTTAACTTCGTTTTCCCCGCATTCTTTCTCACTTTGTGCATCATAAATGATTAATACCTGAAAGAAAGTTCCAAAAAAAGTTCCAAAGCAAATAGTGATTCCCAAAAGAAGTGAATGAATTTATCAATGAATATTGTTAATGAATTTTCAGAAAAATTTTAGAAACAATAAGAAAGCAGAAAGTTTTTTCAATTATTAAGGAAAATATTAATATAAACTTAAATAAAATATTTAAGTTAATATTTAAATATATATCAAATATTTAAAATTATTAATAAATTATTAATAATTATTATTATCAATAAATACTGTAAGGAAAAGCACTAACATAAATAAATAGTGGAAAAAGCATCACAATGAAGCAATTCACTTAAAATTATTTTGCTGATTTCTGAGAATTTCATGAAACTATTTATAGGTTTGATGGGGGTTTAATCATCTTTACTCTTCTTTTTTCCCTACTAATTTTAGTTGTTTTGAAAATTTTAAGAATAAATTTTAATGATTAATTTTAATAATATTTTAATCTTCTTAATATTATTTTCAACCAAAATTCTCACTCAATAAATTATTTGCGATAATTTTTTCAGCAAATATTTGATATATATTTGCCATTAATATATTTTATTTCATAGTAAACATTGGCCTAACAAAGATTTATGGCTTTTATTAGCTCAAATTATTATTGCAGAGGAACAACGATTTCAACAACGAATCGAAGAGTAAGTCACTAAAGAATTGAACTCCAAAATAGTATTCAGTAGTGATATGGATTTAACTTTTCGTGGCGGGTTTAATCCTATCGAAGAATATGAATCGAACCTCTATTTCCATTTAGTTTCCACTATATGAATTCCATATGAGTTTGTCGAATTTTTAAGAAAATGTTGACAGTAAAATGTAATTTTAATATAATTTTAGGAAATCCTAAAATTCTCGAACGTGGCAAAAATAAGAAATTTTTACCAAAATCTGGATAAGGAGGAGTGCAAAGGAATTTTTTGAGCCATTAAACAATTTCAAACTTAAGATTTGTAAAAGGCATTTTATTGAATATCCTGTGGATAACAAAGGATGGTGTGTTATATTAATTATTTAATTATTCGATATTTCCTTTTGATCTGATTTTATATATCATTATCATATATAATATCACTTATCATATCATTTATAATTCATCCAAAAAATATTTCATTGCTGATTATTTGATTGTCTATTTTAGCTTTGAAATATATTGAAATTAAAACTTTATCTATTAAAAAATGTATAGTTATGTTATTATTCCATAAAGAACTACGCCTCTTAATTTTCCACTTTTTTTATTCCGTGAATATCGGATTCGATCCGAAAGAATTCCCTTATACAATTCCCTTATCAAATAAACTAGAATCTTTTTTTTTTTATTTATAAGGGATAAATGCGAAAATCTTAGCAATTAGATTTGTTGCAATCCTTACCGGTTTCTCGCCAAAAAAATAGTGCAACTATTATAAATTTCAAAAGAAATTTTATTTATTTAAACTGGACTTCGAATATTTTTATAAGTTTATTTTGTATTTCAACTGTGAAATCCTGTTTTATTTAAATATTTTTATTATTTTATTATTATGAAAAAATTTATTTGCGGAGGAATTTAAATTTTTATATTAATTAAATAAATTAATTTGTATCGTTGTCTTTAAACAAATGTGGAGGAATTCCATCCTCTTGTGTTATCATTTTTCACTGTTATCATATCACATCAAAATATGAAATAATAAAATATTTAATATACAATTTTTAATGACTTTTAATTCATTGTTTTGATTTTTGAATAATTTAAATCATAATTTAAATCTTTAATTTAAATCTTTGAAAATAATATTTACTATTTTTCGTTTTGTTTTCGCTCAGCCAAATTCCATGGAAAATATTAAACGAATTGGTATTCGATAACAATAATTTTGTGTGGCCTTTGTTCAAATAGAATGTATGGAGGAAACTCTTTCTTGAAACTAACTGTTGAACCTTTCTTTAAATGAATGTTTAAAAAATCTAAAAAAGAGATATGATTTGATATGATATTTTTCTTTTTAAGAGTCCTCACCATTATTGGTTAAACTCGCCCCACTGGCCTGTCACAATTGGGCAATATACCAGGGAATTCCTTAGCGATAGAAATACAGGTGAGTCGTCAGCATCACCCAGAGATTTAATATGATATAGGAATGATATAAAAGTGTGTGATAAATGATTCTCGTGAATCTCAGATATATTTCGAGCCTAAATTGAACATTAAATTTTATTCAGTATTATTAAAAAATAAAAAATGAACTGACCAATTGATTCCGACTGACTCGGTTTGGTTGAGAGATTATCTGAGATAAATCACACTTTATTTCTGCTAATGAGATGATGAAATTATAGCAGAGCTAATCTCAGCAACTGACAGAATTTGGAAAGATAAACATAAAATGCATTAAAGGATGAGAGGCTTTAATACTAAGGATTCTTTAAGGCTCTCGTCAAATTTTCAATTTTCTTAAGCCACCTTAACGCTAACTCTTTCATAATTTTATAATCTGCAACTATGATCGTGAAATAATTGCAAGATTTGATAGGGAAAAAATGAAGAAAGGTTGAGGTGAGGGATAATCGCTTATAATTGGACCCAAAATGCTGTTAAACAACAAATTATTTTTACCATCCGATTATAGTTATTTCGAATTTTACTATATTATATTATATTTTGTAATTTTCTCTTTATTTCATCTTTAAATTGTTAATTTTGTTTTATTTTATTATATTTTATTGTATTATTTTTTTGTTTTTGTTTTTGCCATTAATTCTTATTATTTATTATTTTAACCGTTGTTATTAATACAAGCACATGGCGTTTGCGCCCTACTTGGCTGGTTTTCAATAAATAAATAAATTATTATGACAAGCGAATGAGATGCCAGTAAAGAGATTCGAAGAAAAAAGGTGGTAAAGATTCTGAAGCGTTCTGATGGAGAATTTTGGGTATTATGAAGGCACGAAGGGGATTCAAAAGGTTCGGAAGATCGCAATGGAATTCAAAGGAGCAATTTTTAAAGCAGATGGATTAAATTCGCTCCGCTGGCTTATCGGAAGAGAATTATTTTTTATAATAATACATAAATATAAATATTTTTAAAAATCAACCGACTAATCAACCGTTCAACTAACTAAATTTCTTCGAAAAATTAGAAAGAAAGAATTACAATTTTCTTCATTGAATCTTCGATTTGCCTTTGAAATCGAAACAGAAAGAAAGAAGAAACATTTTTTCGTTAACATAGCGCTGTGTTGGTGCAAATCGGTTAACATAATTCTCTGTAACGCGAATCGAGTGTTTGGTTTCATGTAGTGCAATGAAGAGGGATCAAACAATGAATATTCGTGATTATTGCTATTCGTACTGTCTGAGCACTTCCAACGCATTAAATACTTCACAACCTGGTTAAATAAGCGGAAAGTGCGACGATCAAGTGGAATCTTCCAGGTTGTTTTTTAATTCCCTTCTATTTTTTATATCTATAATTATACATTTATTTCTAAAAGCACCATTTCCAATTATAATTTCCGAATGGGTCCGCTTTGTCAGTTTGTCGGGCCGCGAAAACTTCCCAATCCAAGTACCATAGCTGGTCAGATGATTGTTATATTGTAAATAAATTGAAAACTATAAAAGCTTTTACTTGATAAATTAAGAAGACAATTAAAAACCTGTATTATTATATGAAAGCAACTTACTGGATGATACTACCAGAATATATTAAAATATATTTCAAAAAAATACTTCCCTATATCAATGAATACGAATTATTTTCAGTAAATATCGCGCAAAATTATATTCAAAATATAAAATAGCAATGAACCAGCGATGAAAATTGAGCCAACAAAATACAAGGACAAGAATGATATTGATAAAAAATTAAGACAAGCTGCTATGATGGTAAAAGAGATACATTGCGGAGTAGTCGAATACAGGAGAGTAGAGAAAAAATAAATAAAAATAAAAAATTAAAAAAATTAATAAAGCAAAATTATTAGCAAATAACGACGATAGCTGAGTGAATAAATGAGACAAATAAAATCTTCCCTTTAAATTAGGTAAAAATATAATAAAAAAATTGAACAACATTAAATGGCGATATCTATTTGAAAACTTAGAAAATGACAGAAATATAAGGCAAAATAAAAAAAAAGATAAAGGATAAGGTGATAAGCGAAAAAACAAGCAATTGCTTATAATTGCTTAAAATTGCTTATAATTTACTGTGAATGCCGACCCAGCAATTCTCAAAAATTAACCCATCAAAAATAGGACATTTCAAATGGTTCATAAAGACAAAAAGATTCATACTATTATCCGTCTTCTAACTTAAATTGACCTAAATATTGAAATATTGAAATATTGCAAAAATGGCAAATGGCAAAAACGAATGCCCAATTCAATTTATGATGAATAATTATCTAAAAAAAAAAATATTTAAAAAAAAAAACGAGTTCATTATTAGCAACAAATGTTTTAAAAGTTTTAAATATTTTTAAATTTATTTATTTATATTTATAATCATCTATAATCATCTATAATCATCTATAATTATTCATAAAATAATTTTTATTTATAATTTTCAAAATTGCAGATATCAATAGACATAGCTTTAAAGAGTTTAATTGGTTTGAGAACCACTGAGCTAATCTGATAAAAAAGAATTAAATGATTATTTTGATATTTGAAATATTTTACGAAATAAGAAATATAAACCAAAAATTTCCCGAACCTTCTTAATCTTTCATATAAAAAAAATTGTAATAAAAATAGAAAATTAATTAGAAAAAAATTTCATCCGAATCAAAATACTCGCAAAGTTTACAATTCCATCTCATATAAAATAAAAAACAAATTTAGACAAAATAATGCAACAGTTAAAGATAAAAAATTATAAATTAAAAATAGAAAAAATACTAAAATTAAAAAATCCCAACATTATATATCCTTCCACCTCTTAAATTTTTATTTTCATTGGTTAATAGAATCAAAACTTTTACCAACAACGATCCATAATTTACGAACTATTTTTACCAAAATAGAACTGGCATCTTAATTGTTGCGAGAAATAAATAATTTCATCTGCTCTTAGCAAAAATACTTAAGGCTTTAAAGAAGGTCCAAAATATATGGAAACCAAATGCTTTCCTGCGGTCGGAATTTTTGATTTTCTTTTTTCGTCAAACTTTAGTTAAATATCATCTTTGGATAAAATGGCAAGAAAAAACATTTCGCAAGGTAAAACATTAAATTTGGCAAATATAAATATTGACAATATCAGAAACGATGAAGACGAACTAAACTGGAAGAACAACCAAGAAAATAACACCTATCTCAAAAAAATGTGACTGAATGCTAAATTCAGTAAAAAGAACATAAAAAATTTCCTAGATGCAAAAAAAAATTCATTCTCACCGTGATGATATGTGGCTTGATTAGGCATTATCGTTTCTTTCATTCATTTTATAACATCTTATACCATTGCTGGTTTAGCTGGCTCCAAATGGCTTGGTAATAAGATAACTGATGCTATAATTGAAACCAGACTGCGCTTTCGACCACAAGGCTTGGAAGATTTTACTAGCACAATCGTAAGATTACCATCTTTTTTGAAGCCTTTCAACACAATGTTTGGCGTGCAACGAAACATCAATTTCTTGACATAGAAGGCAAAGAATGTGACCTAATTAATGTGGTTCTATAAGAAATAAAAAAATATTCCACTAAGATGAAAATTTTGTAAATTCTGAGAGAAAAGACCAACTGAAAAACAGAAGACAAAAATTTAATAAAAATAGAATTTAAAAAACAGAAGGAAGCAAAAAAACTATTCAAACCTGTCCGACGAAAAATAAGGCCGTGCAAAAAGCTGAAAATAAAAATAGCACAGGAAAAAACTTAAGAGAGAAGATTAAATTTACGATTAAAATCATTTTTTTTGCAAAATGAAGAATATATAAAAAAAGAAAAAATAAGGAAATTTGGGTTCACATGAAATGAGCGTATGCAAATTAAAACTTGTCTGAGATGAAAAATGCAAGAGATTTCGTCAAAAGAGTTTCATAAGGCGTTATGAAAAAAATAACGAGCACATCAAAAAATAACATCAAACCTCCCTTGAAAAAATAATAATAAAAATAATCAGTACAAATGTCTGAACGGATATCTTTTAAACATTATCAAAAGCAAACAATTTATTCTACCTCCAAAAATTGAAGGAGATTTGATAAACTTGTACATACCTGTTTTACATTAAAAGCTCCCGAAAGAGGGAAATATAGCAATGACTACAAAATACGCAGAAACTATTAGCATTATAAATTTCACCTAAAAGCAATAAGGGCTAACAAATATTCAACATATTAATAGAAAGCTTAATGTAAAATTAAAATATTACCAGTCATGACGATCCGAAAGAACCAATGGTTTCTTAAACAATCACAGATAAAAAAGAAAGTTGTCCAAAATTCTCAGAAAATTCCTCTATCTATCTACTTACAGTTCTTCGTATAAATATCTGCAAACAATTTCAAAACATTGTATGCTGCATTATTGTGTGCATCCTCTTCCGAAGCACCATTTCCGGAACAAACCTACGAGAATTGCAAACGATTTATTTCAATTTGTGGAGAATAAATCTTTATCTAGTCTTAAGTCTTTTAAGTTTTGTCTTTTTTCTAGTTTCTGATGAACAAAACAACCGATCAAAGAACAATACAATAATAGAAAAAACAATGGAAAAGCAGAAGCAGAAAAAGACTTACTACAGGTGATTCTATTCCAACAGAAACAAGAGCAAAATAGTGACTCCCTGAATTTTCATTATTTTCAATCTGCAAATGATATGATATGCAGATAAAAAGATATGATTATTCGATCAAAATAATGAGAGATAAATCTTTTGCTGATCTATTATTACGATGGTGATCTTGGAATTTTATGCTAAATTAGAAAATTTTTTCCTAAAATACATCAAGTGCAGCTTGATTGCTTTCACCGCAGTTAGATGTAGAGATAGAAGCATTTGAATGAATCTACAACAACCACTTGAATTTTATTTAGAATGATAAGGAATTCAAATTGAATCTATACTATTTGCTTTCGTATTGCTTTCAGCTACGTGTGATTCAATCATTATGCATAAAACATTCAAACTAAAGGTGCGAAAAAAAAGTGGTAAATTTTTTTATTATGGAAAAAATTTAAGAAATTAGATAGAAAAATCAAAAATCAGGTAGTGGTAACTGAATATCTTTACTTTATAACTTATAATTTTTAATTTATATAATTCAATTTTTTAATTTACCATTACCTGATTTTATATATATATACCTTTGGAAAGTCGGTGTACTGGATCGAAAATTCAAATGCTTCCGCAATTCGTTCAAGACAATGGCAAGCTGATTCTGTAACTAAAGTTTGAGTGTCTGAATTAGTTGGCCATTTCTGGCCACCAATAATTCCAGTTAATTGTGGGAACGGACCAAGAGAAAGTTGACCCATTTTTTGATGCAAGAAATTTGCCTCTTCATTTACTGTAAAATTTGAATAAAAAGTTTTTTATAATATAAAAAAAAGTAAAGAAAATTTCCTTATAAAGATGAAAAAACAGTGAAAATCTAAAAATTGATTTTGCGAAATACTACCATTTTGATTAAATTTAAAATCATCGCAAGGAACGATACGCTCATTGGACCTGGATAAAAACTCCACCGCTTTAATTCCAATTAGTTTCTTTTCTTCATCATTTAAATTTTTCTTCGAATCACGTCCTATAATAATTTTGCTTTCGCATGGAAAAACAGAAATACATTATAGAAATAAAATAAAATAGATATTTGAAAAAACACCCAGCTTCAAATGGTGAATTATAAATCTTGTGGATATTTAGAAATAAATATATAAATAAATAATATAAATATAAATAAATAAAATAATATAATAAATGATTAATAATTATACTTACGCTTCCGAGATTTACTAACGAAAACCATCTCTGATTTTAGAGGCGCTATTAGAGCAGATGGATAATTGCTATCATCTGAATTTAAAACTTAATGAAAAATGTTACCTAAAATGGAATAAAAGTAAAGAAAATGGTAGACGAAAAAATATATATTTTGGTATAATGGTTCCAAACAAAAATGTATTTAAAGGACAAACCTGGAGGAGGACAGGCACTAACTTCATTACTGAATGTAACGCGTCTTTTTACAGATTGAGTGCCACTGTTTTTAACATCTTTAATTGAGCCTTCACTAAAAAAAATTCAATGAGAACAAAATTTGAGCATATTTGAGCATAAAGAAGAGTGGAATACTTTCACTTTTGATAGAAAAAAGCGAAAAATCAAAAGATTTACAAAATAAACAAAAATGGGAATAAGAAATATGGGAAATCTTCTCTAAAAGAAGATGAAGGCAAATAAGGAAAAGATAAAAAGTTTCTGGTAAGTTTTCTAATATCTCCACCAACTGGGAAAATCTAAAGATAATCAATGTCAAAATAAATTGCGCTATTTTCTATTCACTGGTAGCAATAATTGAATTGTCTGTTACTTAAATAAGATAATAATTAATAATAATAAAAAATATCAAACAGAAAAAAAATAAAAATGAGAACTTAAAAATGTTTTCCTAAACAGAAAAAAAAGCGAGAAAGAAATATACAATATAAGAAATATATTGTATAAGAAATATATAAAAATAATAACCTATGATTATGAGAAATTCCACCTTTATGAATATTACACTGTTCCTCTCCCCGAAAAATTTCGTCAACATCAGCAAAAGTCATTATCTGAGATCCTATGGTTGCTGTAACCGAAAGAGTGACTTCAGAAATCGCTTCTGCAAGCATAATAATTATTTTATAAAAACGCATGGGCGAATGGAGACAATTTCACCTATCCTTTATCCCATTCAGCCAAATTCAGAAACGTCCCACAGTGTTATATTAATAAAATTAACAAATAATTAACTAATAATCCACTATAATCGCAATAAAATCCAAAAAAGGGCAAAACAAAATATTGAACGAATTGAATAAAAATTTTGTACCATCTGTGGGGTGAGGAATTTCGTTCTTCATCTTATCATTCATCACCAGTTTATCATCAATTATTGGTGTAGAATTAATTACATTCGCAGGTTCACAAGAATGTTCATTTTTTCTAAATTTTTCGGAAGCAACATCCACAATTTGTTGATTTTCCTTTGTTAAATAATCATTATTTCTTTTCTTCAATAAACTTTTGCCAGGTTTTGGCATAGGTTTAACATATCCAATCTTAGCCAACATTATTTCTGCAGCAGCACGTTTAGCCAATTTCTTATTTGGACCAATGCCTTCACACCGTAGTTCATCCCCACATGTTACCTTTAATATTATCAAAAAATCAAAGTGATATAAACTGCAAAAACTTTTTGATATATTAAATCAATCATAAAGCAAAAAAATTATCAAAATATTAATATATTATTAATATTATTAATATTAATATTAAAATATTAATATTATTAATATTATCAAAATATTCCTCTTGTAACTACTCATTGTTGTTCTAAGCACGTTATATGTAATAATATTAATAATAAAAATAAATAAATCTATCTTATACAATGAATAATTGCAATTTCTTATAAATTTGTTTTATTTTATTGTATTACCCTCATTTTTTCAACTTTTTCGATTTTATAATGTAAAATTCTTCTCAAATAAACGTTTCAAAATAGATGACTAACCTCGACAACAAACTCTTTATATCGATTTTGACCACGTTCTGCGATTAATTGGAACCGCGGCTCTTTACCCGTTTTAGTTTGCATCACCTGCATTAATCGACTGACAGGATTGATTTGTTGCCCATATTCGGGATCCATTTTTTTGTCCTTCAATAAACTTCTAAACTCAAAAGGAACTGTTATAAGGATACTTTTAAGTTACTAAATAATTTGAACCAAATTATATAAATTATATAAGTTAAGAATAAAAAATATCAGAACCGTACAGAAAATAAAAACCTTCACTCCAACGCTTTCAAGCTTTCAACATTTTTCCATTAAATTTTAATTTTTTTTTTAAAGTATTGTATTGTATAACTTACTTTAATTATTGTTTTTCTTTTATTTTCTTTAGAAACATACAATTTTTTTTGTGATTTTAATATGGTTGACACAATATACACTGGTGAATTGACTGCAAATAGCTATTTTCTAGTTCCACTAAATTATATTCGGTAATAATTAGAAATATGCAACAAATCTCATTATCACTTTTCACATATATCTAAATTTTTTCATCAATCAAAAATATTTTATTAAAAAAATGCAAAAAAATGTCCATAAAGATAAACCTAAACCCATTGATTGCAATTTCGACAACATAAGAACACAGGCATTTTGCTTTGCTAATTTCTTGCTACTTCCTTCACCATCCGTAGTGATAATTTCTTTAGGAGAAATCATTTTGCAACGCGAAATATAATGCCTATCATGTGCTGGACCATCTTCTTTTATAATCTGAATCAGCGCATTACAAAAAGAAAAATTTAATATCCGAAGAAAATATTAAATTCCACCTAGTAAAGATATATATTATAGAAATTAGGGTAAAGTTTGGTAATTTATAAAGACGATGACGAAAATGCAACAAACTTCAAATTCAACATTCATTCTCATTTGTAAAGCACATTCGTGCACACGTGATATGGCAGATTTTTGCTTCACATTGTGAACCAATCCAGAATGGGTTTCAATATCCGAAATATTAAGGGTCCTATTTGAAGGTAAATCGTTGGGATTTGGAGTATGAAATGAATGAGTCTGTGATTCAAAATCTGTAGTCTCTGAATTATGCATTTTATTCTTCAGTAACATTCCATTCTTCAAACCAGCAATACCATTTGGATCTGAAATAAATGAAATAAAGAAATAGAGAGGAGAAACAAGAATTTCCAGCGTTGCAGAAAAATATTCCTTTCTTCTTTAAAAATATTGTAATATAAATATTGATAAATATTGATCTGCAGCAAAAAAAAATTAAAAAAATAAAGTAGTTATTATTAAACAAAGTAGAAGTCAAAAATATAAAAATTAAACGACTAACATTTTTTTTGGCCATTAGATACAATGCAGCTATCATCAAGAGCATCATTTAATAAGGCAAGTTGAGGTCTAAGACTGTCTACAGCCTGAAACAAGTTATTTCTGGACAAAAAACGGCTTTCAGAAAGTGATCACCAGTGATTAAAAAATTCGACATTCATAAATAAAATATAAGAAAGAATACAATAAATACCATTTCAGCAGCTCTTATTTTTGCTTTATTCCACGTTGGTCCTTCAGCTACAAAACCAGGTAACTTTTTGTTCAGCGTTAAACGAACCTATAACGAAAAGAAATGCAGGAAATAGAAGAGAATAAATAAACCTAACTTCTAGATAATTTTCACTCTCATTAAGAAAAAAATTGGTCGAGTGTCATATTGCTTCGACTAAGATCAAGCTATCATAGATTGTTTCTCTCTGGTTGAAAATCTAATTAATCTAATTAACAGTGAAATTTATACACTGTAAACCAACTTACGCTCCAAATAAGGCAAAAAAATCTAATATACATTGGAAATAGCCATAACAGAAATGCTCAGAAATAAAAGCTTATAAAAAAAGATAATTCATCAAAATAAACTTTTGAATACATAAATAAATGATAAATGAAAAAAAAAAATTCCTTAAATCTTCAAAAAATAGAATTGAATTTAATCGAAATTGCCATCGTCTTGTCAGATTAACTACTTAAATTAGATTTATTTCAAACTATTTCAACAAATTTCATGAGGTTTTGTGTTAACAAGCAACATTTTTGGTTTAACTAATTGATATTAGTCTTCGTGTCATTTGGAAATAGTACATAGGCCCATATCAGAATTCAATCTTTTTCTATTAATTATTTGAAGATCTATGAAACTTCTGTACTTTCTACATTATTACTCTTTTCCACACGAATAAATTGGAAAGAAGAAAGGGAAAGATAAAAGAAAGGAAAAAACAAAAGTGAAAGAAATTAAAATAAATTTGAAAAAAATCAATTAAATAAAATAGGAAAAAAAGAAGCAAAATATGACGAAAACTTAGATATAAAAGAAATAATAAAAGATAAAATAATATTTACTTTGAACACAAGCGGCCCAGGCGACTGCAGAGGTAGAGGAGGACGCGGAATCGGTTTATGAAGATTACACAGAAATCGTAAAGGAGCTGGTTGATAAAATCGTGGCATCGGTGAAGGAAAAACAGGTATTTGGAAAAACTGTTCACTTAAAAGAGGAGAAGGTGGAATATTGATACATGCTGGCCTAAAAAATATTTGGTGAAATTTTTTTTATAAACAGGTGCATTCAAAATCATAAGATATAAAAGAATATGAACAAGCCTTATCGCATGGGGAGGCACCGGTACAACAAATGGAGGATTTAAAGCCACAAAATCGACTTCAATGCCAAGTCGCTGAGCAATACAATTTAAAATGAAAACCCAATCTCTTGGATCTAAAATATTTTTGAAATTTTACGAATAAAAAATAACTTTGAGAAAATTAAATAGATAAGTAAATAAACAGTGTGGTTACAAAAAACATTTCCAGAATTAAAATTGAATTTAAAACAAAATTTAACAGAATTTAAAACAAAAAAGAAAAAAAAATTCTGACCTTTTCGATATTTTTTCATTAGAATACGTTCCGGAGGCCGCGATAAAGTAGTTTCCTTCAACGCTACGTCAGCAGCTGCTTGTTGTGCTTTTTTTATTGATGCTCCACAACCATAGAACACCTTCAACGTTTATAGTTAAAGCAAAAAGCAAACAGCATCGCCCGTCAAGATAAACAAAAAAGTGTAAAAGTGTAAAATCTCATACAAAAAAAGCAAAATTTTTCGCATGAGAATTTTTTGGAATAATATATGAAAGAAAAAAGCGAAAATACAAAGCTATTGTCCCATATATAAACTAATGCATATCGCACTAAATGCCAAGCCCTGAGGTGAACAATGTCGAAAGCAAGTAAAATGCAACAAAACTTGGACTAACAGAGCAAGAGGATCAGAAGTTATAAATGCACAGGACCAAAGGTATATGGGCTTACATGGTGGAGCTAACTAAATCAAAAGTGGTGCGAATTGACAGAAAAGAAAATACAAAACGATGCAAAATACGAAATAAAACACCTGATCAGGCGTAAGCGTTAAAGCCACAGTAAATCTTTTTTTATGAGCTGGTCCGCTTTCATCCATTAATTTATATTCATGTTTTAACTGAAAGAAATTTCATTATGGAAAAAAAATCCATGAAATTTTCGCAAATCATTTATTATAAGCTATCATCTTGCAAAAAATAGCGAACACCGGAATAAAAATCATAATAGTCTCCAAGGTCTCCAAAAAATTTGTTCCTTTATTGTCGAAAAAAATATACCCGCCATGAAATATATCAGTGCCTAATATATCCAACTTCGCAATTCAATTTAATAATAAAAATTTAATAAAAAGTAAAAATAAATAAAAATAAAAAGTTAATAAGAGTTCAAATTTCTTTAATTCTGGTTGATTTTTTCACAAGACAGAAACACAAAATGAATAAAAATAAATGGATTGCCAGTTAGCCTGAATTTTTTGCGCATTCTGTAAGGGCTGGGAAATAAACAGTTCATTGCGGGACAATGAAGCAATCACATCACTCGACTACCCTTACCTTCGATGTAGCGATACAAATAAAAAAAAAAACCTTATTATACTTGGCGATTTCAGCGATTCGACACATCGGCGTTCGTTCACGTAATTCGTCCGGTTGTGCATAATTATAAACACTCTTCGTTGATGAAGCATTCTGATCTAAAATAGAAATTTTCTATTCGTATACAAATAATTATTAAATGTTGAACATACAATAATTATTAAATGTTGAACATTAATCACCATTGGGTACCAAAAGTCACCACAAGTTAATACGAAGATGCTATGCTTTGGAACGACAGAGACCTCCTTTATTTCGATTATTTAGAAATAGTTTAGAAATATTTCAAAAAAATTAAAATTAAAGATAAAATAAGGAATAAACCTGAAATATGCTGCCCACACCAAGGTTGTGGTTGAAATACGACACTTTTCTGAAATTCAACTTTTGCACCATCATTTGTCATCGATAGCGATTCAACCATTTCCTAAAAAAATTTTTATAACCATAAATTAAAAGATTTATAAAAAATTTTAAAGAAACAAAAGCAAACCTGCTTCTAAAGAGCTCAAATGGTACTTGTAACCCACTATCACTACGGCTCATTTATCTAATCTTACAGTCAGTGGTACAAAATCCTTGATAAAAGTATGATAACTAATATATAATGATAACTATAATATATATATAATGATAACTAATATAACTAATATATATAACTAATATAAAAATATATATTGTCTATTGAAATCAATTTTCGATAAATCACAATCTAGCAGGATCTGATTAGCCTGACTTTCGCTCCCTCCCCAACATTTTAGTCAGATCTCAAGCCTCCGACCTTTGACCTCATTCAGCTATCCCACGCCACATAAAACTTCCTCTTTCCCAAACAGCAATCGAATCTTTTCAACCACTCTAGAAATAGGCGACAAAATCGAAAATACGTGCAAATCGAATGAACTTCCTCTCATTCTCTGACTTTTCTCTCTTCTAACCTGCAATCTAACGGGCCACAAAATATTTTCTTCTCTCATTTTTTCTCTATTTGATCGGTGATATTGAATTTTCTTTCAAGAAAAATCTTTTTTTCGAGAAATTTACTCATTTTTTTTTGAGATAATTTTATAAATTGAATAAATTTTGAAAAAAAAAGTTTAGTTTATCTTCAAAGTTCACGGAAAAATTTCACGGCCTATCCAAGAATGGAGCCGCGGCCGTGGTTGGTTTACTTTTATAGCTCAAAGCGTTCATCGCTTCTGGTCAAGATAATTTGGCTTGCTTAGTCCGAAATTTTTACCGGGTTGAGGTAGCTCAGTTTGGTTGGCGGTTGGTACCTCTCGGGTTTTTTTAGTGTCCTTTCGGTTTCCTTCTATAGTAGATTTAGGGGTCAAATATATTCATGCTCGATGCGAATCGTACTTTTCGTCAAAAGTCGGTAATTTTCTTAGAGCTTAGTAGGCCGAGGATTTTTTTCTGGATCTTCATTTTTAATAGTTATAATTTAAATATTTAATTTTTATCAAATTTTTCGTTCATAATTCAAATGCGATGGATTTAATTTCAGGTTTTTGCCAAAAAATAGTAATTAATTTATCACTTTATTTTTTTCCTTTAATATATTCGTTTATTATGCGTTCAGTGCTATGTATTCTTTTTTTTCTCTTTATTCTTGTCGAGATTAAATTGATAATTAAAATTGGAATTGGGGATGGTGCAAGATGGTGATTATGATGTTCTCGTTGGTGCAAAATGGTGATTGTGATATGCCGGTTGGCACGAATTTTATCGCTTAGAGATCGCTAATATTGTAAAATCATATTATTAAATGTAAAATATCGAATAAATAAATTTTGGGAATTGAGAAAACAATGAGAAAATGTGGAATTTTCGAAAAATTGTCGAGTTTTGTTGGCGTTTTTTGGATATCAGATGACCGAGTTGAAGCAGGTCAGCAACAATTTTAACCCGCAACTTTTTTCTTATTTTATGAATATAACGGAAAAATTTTATATAATAATTGAGAAATATAATAATTCACAAAGCGAATTGGAAGATTGAAGATTGTGCCTGAATGGTCGAATGGCATATTGCTTCTAAGATTAAGGTTCAGAGATTTGATCTATGTCTCTCGATGGAAACATAGATACCTTTACAAAAAAGGGTTCCAGGAAGCCACTGACAATTCCTACCTCCTAGTGATTCTCTCAAGAAGAGATTCTTAGCAGTCAAAATCATTTAAACAAAAAATGGTAGTTGCCTGTTTAAGAAGAAACTCTGTTGTGGGCAGTTTCATAAAGAATTAATAGAGAATTAATTTTTTCATGTTTGGAAATCATTATTATTATTCCTTATTTTTTTTTAGAGATTCAGTCAATCTTCCAGTTTATTTTATTTAATTATTTTATAATTTTTTTAAAAATTTTATTAATTGCAAGTTCCATAAAGAGCGAAGAGCGATAATTTTTATGATCTCATATAATATTATTATAAAACGATGGAACATATTGTTGGTATCAGCTTGTACGTCCTATTAATTTCAACGCTAGGAATTCTCAGCAACATTTATTATTTTTTAACGAAAATCTGTATGGAAAATTATGTCAAACTTATGGCATCTGATTTACGGAAAGCGAAAGGAGATTTGAGAATATGATTCATCAGATGCATCAGATTAAAAATGTCATATCAAATATATATTTATATATGAAAACCATTAATTAAGCGAATACTTAATAATTATTAAACCAGGATGCGGTTAAATATAATAATTATAAATTGTAATTTCAGAGATGCTGTGGACAAAAATTGATTTATAAGTTTTCTTCCACAAACGCATTATTAGTTGGAAAGTGTTTTTCACGAACTGGTTTATCTAAGCTGTTTGGATTATCTGTGATGACATAACTGTTACAATATTAACAACTTTACATCATTTGAAGGTTGATATTTTTACATTTTTTAATGTCTGCTTATTTTCTTATTTTTCTTATTCTTACACTTAGCACAATCATTGCTTAGATTGGTTTCTCTGGCTATGAGGTATTTCCAAGTGGCTCAGTCCAATACCATACCGTTATAGGCACCATTTTTTAATCCGATATATAGTTTGGCGAATCTTGTGATTGTATAATGTATGATTGATTTTCGTCATATTAATTCTTTTCTTTCATTCAGTTTTTTTTATGTTAAATGATAACTTGTAGGTACTAATAAGTAGAGTGAGGTGAGGGTAAAGTTTTATTAAATATTTATTGAGAAAATTACAAAAATAATTTCATTAAATACATAAAATACATAAAAACTCTACTAGGATTCGAATCTGGCTGATACTATGCTTGGTCGCTGAACGGAAGCAAAAGGAAAAAAATGGGGTTGTGGCTCAGATCGCAGCAAGGGTTGAAGTTCCACAAGAGTAAACCTGTCCTTTAAAATTCCAGACGACGTTCGTGACTCACCTTATCTCTATTGCCAAATAATTTCTTGGTTTGTCTGATCCAGCAAACCAATGAAGCGAGCCTGATCAGCGGTGGTGAAGAAAAAAAAAATTGTGAGAATTAATAACATTTGAATAACAATAAGAATTTTATTTTAGTCAAAAACGGACTTTGGCTTTATTTATCTTCTTTCTTCTTCTTAGAATAGCCCACAACATTTTTAGCTTGTTTCCATTCCCTATCAAGAAGCTGTCTCAAACCTCTATGTTTCCCATTCGCAACTTTGGTGACGAATTCAGTTAATTACGCCAAATAATTTTTTGGTAACTCTTTATAGTCTCTCTTAGTATGTTTTCTTCATCAAAATTTTTCTTGTAATATGTTCTTAATTACTAAAATTAAGTATTATGCTTTTGTCGACTAAAGCCAATTTCTTCACTTAATAGAAAATTGCGGAAGAAATTTTGAATAAGAATTCAATTCATAAATTATATATTAAAGTGTTAAGTGCCACGATAACCTCATTTTTCAGATTTTTGATTTTATTTAATAAATTCTCAAAAGAAATTACTTTTAATTCGGTAAAGAGAAAATTTCTCGATGTGCATCATTATTTCTTAAGCAATTATTTCGATTTCAATAAAATTTACGATGTTTCGTTGTTATATCGTTTTCTTCAAATATATTTGAATATTAAGAATTATAAATTTCGAAGTAAATTTTCAAATTCAAAAAATACATCGTTTTTTTTGATAATTAGAAATATAAGAAAAATGCAACAACTATAATTTATCCGATAAAGATTTTATTTTTTTATAATTTTTATTATTATTTTTATTATTATTAAAAATATTTTTTAATAGGTTAATTTTTTCATAATTTCAAAAAAATCTTTTAAGAAATCACTTCTAAAATCTTTATTTTGCAAAATTTTATATTTTATTGAAATAAACATAAACTGCTATTCTAAAATTTAAATTTTAAGATTTTATATTCTTCTTTTATAATTAGCAGTGGAAGTGGCAATTTAAGTATATCCAGTGAAAGCTATATGTCGGCTATCGACTATTTTCCTTTTAAAGTTATGCATTATTTCTGGTTTGGCTGATTTTATTACCACAAGAAAAAGATATTTTCATATCACTAGGTGCAGAGACTCAAATAAAATTGGCTAAAACCAGGCCAATATTTTTTCATTTTTTAATTTAAATTATAATAATATACATATATTCATTCAATAAATATAAATTGTATTAAATAAATATAGTGTTCAATAAATATAAATGAACGATTAAATATAAAAATTTGTTGTTTGATCAGCTTGTTGTTAGGAATTTTTCATCTTAATAATGAACTTGTTTAATATTCATTTTTATTTAAGTCAATAATTATATATAAATTGTCTGAATAGTTGAATACTATGTCATTACTTTCGACTTCGAGTAATTGCGAATATGACTATGGTCCTTATTCTTTGAGATATGAATGAATCTATCAGCAATGCGGGGTTCGGACGGGGTTCGGAATAAGTAGGGATAAGCAGCTAAAAACTACTTTTCGATTTTATACTTTATACTTGCTCGACGTGTGGGAATAGACTAATGAGATTAGTTCGAAATTCATTGAAAATCTAGGAAGTAAAATAAAATTTGGCGTAGCGACTTGATATAGGAGTGGTGAGTACCATAGATTTTTGCTTGGCGAAATAAACCTTTTGTAGTGATTTCAATCAAAATTTGGAGATTTTTTGGGTTTAAACTTAGCGATAAATCTGTTCTTAGAGGATTTTGAATTAGTTGATTTTAAAATTTATCAATAATTTTTGTTAACAAAAAAAAGCAAAAATCAATCAATCGTTAAGTAATGTGAACGTTATAAAATAAAATTCCAGCAAAAATTTATTATTGTTTATAATCCGTTAATACGAAATTTGTACGACGAATAAATAAATTTTATGAATGATAAATTTTGAACGATTATACACGAAATGAATAATTTTTCATTTCATTTTTATTTTAACAAAAAAATTTCAACTAAAAATTTTATTTTCTTTAAATTTTCTGGAAGGAATTTCAATTTTTTATTTTTTTTTAAATAAAAATTTTAATTTTTAAATTTAAATTTTTTATTATTTTAATTAAGAGACAATGAGTTTGGCGATTCACCACGCATCGTACGAGTATCAATTTTTTTACTACGAAAAAAATTGAAATATAAATAATGGCTGTTAGGACTAATATGGTGAGCACATGTGGAGTCAGTCACCTCTTTTTTTTCATTCCTTTAAGCCAAAGAATGTCAAAATCTATAGGAGTTTGATATAGTGACTGATATATTTCTAATTATTTATGCAAAACTTCAAGTGGTAATAATAATAAGTGGCAATGATGACGAATTTTTTTTTTTTTGAGTCCTCACCATTACTTTTAAACTCGCTCCACTGGCTTGTTGCGATTGAGCAATATGCCAGGGAATACCTTGGCGATAGAAAATACATGTAAGTCACCAGCATCACCCGGATTTTCGCGCAGGTTTACTCTTGCATGGAATCGAACCTCAGCATCGGCGCTTCCAATTGAGAAACAAGCCACTGAGCCATTACATCCCAATGATGAATTGTGTCATGCTAATGATAAAGAATTGATTAATTTTGGATAAAATTAAACATATTGAAACAAAACTGAAGCTGCTATGTGGTATATTTACAGAATAAAGCATTTGCTTATTTATTAATAATGATATTTATAACAGTTAACCTAGATTAACCTAGAATATGCCTAAATCTAATATATATAATGTGGTACCTAAAAGTGGTTGCAGATTCCAGGAAAAATATCAGAGATCGATATCCAGAAGAGTGCACTATTAGGAATAGCTAAGATAAAATTTTTAATCTAGCAGGCCTCTGTTAGAGGACCCGAGATTAAGGATAATAATGATCACTCAGAGGGGGTTAGGGAAGCGTTTATATTGTCAAATAAATGGGTCTATTTCAACAGAATACATCGTCATCATCATTATCATCATTATCATAGTCTGTCGATTACATTTCGGATTCATGTTTACCATGTGGACCATCATTTTCCAGCCGTTAGTCTAGCCTACGTCTACGTCACATTTGTTAGGTTTTATAATAGCACAAGTATCTTCGGGATTTCAATATGCTATTCTTGCTATAGCCTTTCCTTTTTTCGTTTTCCCAAAACTGCTTTTCTAGATAAATTTTTTTGCATATTATATGGTCAAAGTAATAATGAGTCAGTTAGAAACAACATGCAGTTGTTATGAATTTTGTGAAGAGTGGTACCTGGCCTATTTAATTTTTGTGTCACCTTGGATACCTTCGTCAGTCTGTAGAATTCCTTTTCTTAATAATTTCTCTATGATTTGACGTATCTATGAAATATTTGATTTTTGATGCTATTTTTTAAATTTATAATCAAATCAAATTGTTTGTATTCTCTAGAAATGGGCTAATTTATTGCATGCAAGCAAGTACCAAGAGCCAAGGTGAGCAAAGAAGGATGCAAGTCAGAAGTGGAGAATACTAATCTTTGCCTTAAATAAGAGAAACGCTAAATTCGAGTTCAGTTTGAAAATAATTTCGTTGCACTAAAATTCACAAAATAGCTTTAATTAATTTGTAAAAGGAAAGAAAATTTAGGACAATTAGCTGATATTTAAAAACTATGAATATAAATTGTCGCTTTTTTCCTGTCGGAGAACATCCGAACATTACATAATTCTCTCACTAGTGCCTTATTAATTTCATAATTTCTCCTCAAAAATTAATCTGCTAGCCTAGTCTAAAAGTTTTCGCTGAGAGCATTAGGTACGGTAATTTCTCGCAAAATCACATAATAAATATGAGTTCAAAATTTATTCCATCATTATGTATATATATATATATATTTTTCTTGTTTTACGCGCTAATTTTATCAAATATAGTGAATAAATCGCGTATAATAGCGCAGATTAGCGAAGATCAAATATGAATTTAAATTTTTGCGCTACTTTTTTTTCGCATTCTTTTCAATTGAAATTGTCAATTTCGCATCCAAAACTCAATTCAAAAGGTGAAATACAAAAAAGATGAAATGATTGAAAAGAGAGGAAATGCCTAGATTTATTATAATAATAATAATAATACTAATAATAACTGGATCTATACAAAACATATCAAACCTGATCGATATGTTGTTTCCCGTCTCTAGGACGAACTCTTTTATATTCATTTTATTTCCATCTGACATTGGCACACGAAACTTACCAACTGGATTTGTCACCAAATTTCTATTTCACAATGACATTTTTTTTTTTTGCGAAGCTATTCATTTATTTAATATATGTTTAGCCATCGCTAATATTGTATACAATACAATTGGTTTAGTAATTCACTAATTCTAATAAATGTCAGTGGCTTCTTGCGATCGATTCGGCAACTCGATTGAGATTATCACTAAATTTCCATGATTCTAAAGTTCTTCCTAAAATCTGCTAAACTAATTTGGCCTACTAATTTTACTGAATATTGTTAAGTTTCCTGAATTAGCAGAATTGTTGAAATTCATTGAAATTAATCTTTTGAGAACACATTGATCATTTATTGATATCTTAATGATATATTTTACTGATAATGATATTTTGCCGACGAAAATTTTAAAAATTTAAAATTTCATATTTATTTGTTTAATGAAATACGCGTCGTTAGCTTTTCTTTAAGCTAACAATGTGTTTGATGAAAGAATTTCTAAACAAATTAGCGATTTTTAATTTTATTTATTTTATGTCTAAATTTATTTCTAAATTTATTCTATTTTTATCAATTAGATCAATATTTATCAGTTTTTATAATTGGAAATCCATACTTAAATGATATATAAAAGTTTTTTTTTGTTCGGAAAGTATTTGAAAGTATTTTGAGTATTTTGAGTATTAAGTATTTTGTTTTTTTTTTTTGAATAATTTTAATAGAATGTTTAATTAATAATATTTGCAAAAATAATGAGAAATTATTTTTTATTGATTATAGCGATTTTGATTAGATTTGCACTTATTTCTCAGGTAGAGAAGACAAATTTTTACCAAGGAATCAATTTGATAGATAAACTTACTTACGCCAGAACGAACAGCCTAGTGGGTTGTTGCTCAATTCTGAATGCCGATGCTGAGGTTCCATTTCCCGCAGGAATAAATCTGTCCAAAAATCCAAGTGATGCTGGCGTCTCACCTGTACTTCTATCACTAAAGGACTCTCTGGCATATTTGTCAGTGCGACAAGTCAGCGAAGCGAGTTTAACCAGTAATGGTGGTGATTCTTTAAAAAAAGCGAGGGAATCGCTGCATCCCTGCGAAATAAGAGTAATTCACCTCCTCTACCCCTTCCGATATTTTGCAATATTATATAAAATAAAAGATTTTCGCGAAATTTACGAAATTTTACAAAATAACATTAAAAAAAATGATGAGCAATATTAAAAAAAAGAAATAAAATTTCTATAAAAGCTAAAAATTCTTTCAATTCAACTGGATATAATATGATTCTTTTTTTTTTCAACTCTCATATCTCAACATATCTGGTTAGGTTCTTCTTGATCCGATGGCTTGTCCTCGCACCAAACAAGTTTTTTTTTTTTTTTTTCAAGGAGTCACTTGGCGATAGAAGCCCCGAAGTCAGTTGATCGTTTGCATTACTCGAGAAATTTTATGATTTAAATCAAATATAAATTCGCTAAATTTCTCATCTTCTTCGCTGAAAAACATAAAAAATATTATTAAAAATGCCATGAATAGTTTTACAATTCGTCATTTCACTTGAAAAACAAATTGGTTCTATAAAATAACTTTTGATTCGTTCAATAAAAGCTTAGAAAGAAACCTAAATCATCCGATTTCAATTCGCCAATAATATTTTTTTTCAATGAAAATTATTTTTTCTTGTATAAATCGTATTTTTAGTTTTTTTTTTTTCTCGATGAAAATTTTGTTATTTAATCCGAGAAAAAAAATTAATAAATTTTTTCCTCATTGTCAGATTCATTGTACTATTTGTCGTTGTTTGAATGGTACCAAACAAGTAGTTTATTAATTTTTTTTATTTCTAATGCTATATAAATCTTTTGACTCACATTTGTTGGTAGATCTACTAAGCTACTTAAAATTATTTTAAAATTCTTTAATAAAAAGTATATCATATTTGACTTTACTTGCTTTACTTTACTATATTTTTGCTAAATTTCTCATTTTCATCGTTGAAAAATATAAGATTTATTACTAAAATGCGATGAATAGGTTTACAGTTCGTCATTTCACTTGAAAAATAAATTGATTCTATTAAATTACTTTCATTCGTTCAATAAAGTCGCTTAGAAATGAATTTAAATCGCCTGATTTTGGTGACATTTTGGTGATAATAAAATCGTTTGGTCAGAGAATCATTTGGAAAAAGAGATGGAACTCTAAGAACCATCCACGTTTTAAGACAGTCAAAGATAGCCCCCTACTTTAAGATATTCAAACCAACACTGTAGCTGAGGTAATATGTGGGGCGAATTTAACCAATCAACTTAACCATCATCGTCCTAAGATTTCATAGTATAGTAATCATTTAACGCATTACCAACTTAAATGCTTTGGTGATATATTTATATTTTATTTATATTTATATTTGTATATTTTAAAAATACGATAGTAATTCTAGTGAATGGGATAGAATGGCTCAGTGGGTTGTTGTTCAACTGGGAGCGCCGATGCTGAGGTTCGATTCCCTGCAGAAGTAAACCTGTAAAAATCCGACTGATGCTGGCTACTTGCCTGTTTTTTATCGCCAAGAGATTCCCTGGTATATTGTCCAATTGTCTATTGGATCAGACAAATTTCATTTGATGATAGAATTACAAGTGGATCAGTATTACCCAGTTTTAGCAATACCCAGAGTTTTGAAAGACAAGTTTATTCCTATTTAGAGTAGTGGAACTCTACTGCTAGCATTTCGAAATAAAATATAATAACCCATTGAGCCATATAACCTCTTCATAAACGATAAATAAAGAGCAAAAAAAATTTTTTATTAATTATTTTTCTATTTTTGTTATATAATTTTAATAAGAAAAATTTGCAAATAATCCAAAATAATCTCGAAATGCAAACAACAATCAATCGATCATGGAAGCGTGCAAACATTAAGCATGTAAATAAATTCCAGGCAATTTCGATACCATCGTAATGTAATCTGGCTAGGTAAACATTCCACAAATTTAGATCTAGTTAGCCGAAAACTTCATATTTTCTTCACAAACAGTAGAAGTAAAGTTTCTCTCTTTCAAAATCCTTTTCCTATTTTAATTCAATTGTTCATACTTTTTTTATTATTATACATTGTCTTGATTTGTTTTTATTTAGTATAAATATATAGCATTAATTATTTTTTGCGGCTGGGCAAATTGAAAAATAATGTGCGGTGTTAGAAAAGCCTAGCCTAGTTTTTAGTAAATACTGCGATGAGAAATCTCTTTCTTTCTGAATCATCTCATGGAAAGATAGATAGATGTTGGATTCTCAGACCCATTCGGATTTGTACTTGTTAAGCTTATAAAACCTAAGGTAGAGCAATTCAGCCTGCCACAAACCCGCCGCTCTACCTCCAATAAATTTGGTAAAGATACTTTTTGCAATTTTTATATTGATATTTTAGATAATCCATTCGTATTCATCTGTATGCACTTTGAAAATTCATTCATATTTTTATAATTATTCATATTTTATCAAATTTTATCAAATTTTATCAGTTATTTAAATAATGTTTGCTTATTAATGGCTAAAATTATTCATTTTATGAGCATATTTATAAAAAATGTAGAAAATTCTTCACATTTCTTTGCAATCTCTTTTTTATTATTTATTATTTTTATTTATTATTGTTATTAAATTATTATTATCACTGCTATTATTTTTAATACTATTTATTATTTATTATATATCGAAAATTAAAATTCTTTTTATTAAAATCATATTATATATTAATTAATGTATAATAAGAAATTGATATAAAAAAAATATTATTGATGAATATTCGATATTTCATTTTTTTTAGGAATTTATTGAAAAAATAATTTCAGGCACCAATAAATTACAAGATAACTTTCCTTTATATCAAAAAATAGAGGAAAACTTAAAAAAAACCAAGGAGGTTAATGCATCGAGGATGAGGAATGCTACAACATCAACCTATCTATGCCAGTTGCAGGTTTTTTCATCAATTTTTATATATAAATAAGGTGCTCAAGGACTCCTGGAGCTCCTTTCCTTACTCTAAATTCCTCAGGTTTTAGTAAAAAATACAGCTCAGTACCTAAGGACCTTTGTTTATTCTAAATCTCCTAGGATTTTAGTAAAAAAAAGCAGTACAGCTCAGTAAGTAAGCAGTAATATAAGTAATATAGCTGGAGCTATACTTTCATGCTTATAATGTATAATACAAATATGCGTATTGCAGGTTTATAATATATTGTTAATACTTCTTGGTTTGATAGCGATTGGCCTTTCTGGGAGCCAATTCTCAGATGTTGCGATACGAACTTATATGTGAGTATATTTTATTAAATAAAACCGAGGGGGAAAACTGGTAACTGGTGATCTATAACCAGTGAAACAGGTCATTAATTATATGTGAGTAATGAAACCGGCAATGTTGATTATTCTAACTTTGCTCGCATTAGATTACTAGGCTAAAGCATTCGATGCTATATTTGAGAGTAACAGAAGCCTTCGTCTAAATCCATTTATCCCAATTTCATATATATTCTTCATAGAATAAAATAAAAATTGCAATTTTTTAAGGACTATTGATCTACGATTATTGAATTGGATTTATGTTCTAGCGGGTTTATTAGGATTTTGTTCAACTCTTCGTGGTCGATTCCACGTTGTGACAACCACCGTCTATTTAGTTTCATTCGTTATTGGAGTTGCATCGGCTATATTTTATGGATTTACAACCTATCGGGTTTTTTCTTTTGCTCTTCACAATAATGTTTTTTAATAGTTCATACCATTGTTAACTCGGCTAGTTCCATATTAGTTACCGAAATTCAAAAGTTCGTTAGATTTGCTAGTCAAAAACTGCAGTTCTACCATCACTCTAGAAGGAAAACTTCACTAGATTTTGCCATTAAAAAAAAATTTAGGTAGTTCATGATTTTGGAACAAGCGGTCCAATTTTGGAACCTCGGAGGATTGATGATCCTTATCATCCAGGAAAAATCACCATAAGTGCTATTATGATAGCAGTAGCAGCACTTGCAGCTTTCCTTGCTCTTATAGCAGCATTAATGCTGAATAAATTAATCATTTTTATGAATCCACAGTGGTCGCTTGACAATGTTAGTCGTATTCAATCTTTTTATTTTCAAAATTATCAGAAAAATTAAGTAAAAAATTTCGACGAGTAAATAATTTTTCCTAAAATTAATATGAGAATCGCTTTCTGCAAATTTGGAATATTCCATCGCAATTCATTCACTATATTTTGACAACGTTATCATAAGTACTAATAAAGTGGTAGACTGGTTCAGTGGGTTGTGGGTTGCTGTTATTTCAGAGGTTTTGTGCCGGGGTTTTACTCTCAGCAAAAAAAAATCGTAGTTATGATACATTTATATTTCTATCGCCAAGTGGACGTCCATGGTTAACCCCCTTTTGTCTGAAAGTTATTCGGAAAATTTCTTCGAAAATTTATTTCAGAATATCTTTTTTTATAAATTCTTCTCACTAATTGCTCATCAATTTTAGTTAAAATAGTTTTATTAGCTATTAGGATAATACATTTTCAAGAAAAGCCATCCATTATGTCTAAGCCACTAAATTATGCAAATTATTCAAAATTCGTCAATATTACTTTAATATTGGTTATAAATCTATAAAAAAACATAAGAAATTTCAGCATAATCAATTGACATTACTACGAAATGCTAATAGAATACATAGCACATTATCAACTATAAAGTTATTACTTGGATTAGCCACACTTGGCTTATGTGCTTATTTAGAATATCTTAGAGAGTTGGTAAGTCGATGAATTATTAAAATAATTTCAAAATATAAAAATTAAATCCATCCATTTTTTTTTATTATAATATTCTTTTTTTTGCATTGGTTTTATGATAAATCTTTATCAAAATGCAAGAAAATTCAAAATTCAAAATTCAAAAATAATTGAACTAATAGTTGATTTTGGAAGAATGGCTCAGTGGTTTGTTGCTTTCATTTCGGAACATCAATATTGGTGTTCTATTCTTACTAGGAATAAAGCTGTCCTTCAAAAAAAATCCAGGTGATGTTACGAGTGGCCAACAGAATGAACCTAACCTATAAATTAATTAATACACTAATAATCGGAAATGATTAGGAGATTGATTAACAAATAAATTATTTAAGATTAATGGTCAAAATAAATATATAAAAATCGCTACGGATCATATATCCGCAATGCTTACAGTAATGAGTGCTCTGGTTGAATTGTCCTCAACGACTACCAATCGAAATTCACCGTTCTGTTATAAAGTAAATCCTCACCACTATTGGTGATTTTCATAAGTTTGTGACATAAGACTTTAGTGTTTTTGCGATAATTGAGCAATAAATAAATAGTTCGAGTTCAGGTAAGCCTAGCATTATCGATAATTGCTGCAGTTTGGTGTCTCAAAACAGTCGATGTTGATATGAATCCTTTTTACTTCAATGATCTCATATTATATCGTGGCTTAAAAAATAAGCTGGTAGTTGGTGAGATGTTTTTTCGATAAATTTCTTTTGCTCTTTAATCTCTATTTATCACTGGATCCTCTGGATTTCTAAATATTCAAAGATTTTTGCAAAAAGTGAATGATTTAGAAGGTTGTCGCTGTCATTTCGAAGTGGCAATACTGAGGTCTCTACTTAAGGCAGAAGTAAACTATCAAAAATTCAGATGATCTAATTATAATCTTATTGCCGAATGAATCCCTGGCAAAATTTTTCTGGTCCAGTAAACCAGTGGAATGAGCACAACCATAAATGGTGGGAAAAGAAAAAGGATTCTTGAATATGTATGATTTATTTTCAGATGCTTATTCAGTGTATATAATTGTAATATCTCAAGGTGTATTATTAGGAAGTTTTAGTATTCTATTCATTCTTAATGTACTAACAGCTCTACAAAGTGGTCGATGTTCGCGACAAAATGTCCCACTCGATAATCTATCTTTGGAAGGTCGATTAATGGCGAAAATCAGGTATAGAATTTGAGCGATATTCGAATTTTTTAAGAAATCCCTGAAGATTCCAAAAATTGATATGTCTGGAATTGATTAAACCTAAAATAAGAGGTAGAATGGCAAAATAGGTTATTAGTTTCTTTTCTGAAACGCCAATATTAGGAATATTCTTTCAGTAAGAATAGATCTTAGATCTTTAGAAGAATAGATCTTTCAAAAATCCTGGTGGCTCATGGCGATTATACTTCTATCGCTAATTTCCTTGCGAAATTTATCTGGTCTAACAAAACAATGAAACAACTCTATTCAGAAGAAGTGCACTTGATAAAAAATTCTATAAATCAGCAAAAATCGAGGCTCTCATTTTCAGGAATAAAAAATAACTAACTGAAGTGATAGGATATTTCAAAATTCTCCGCATTTTTTCAAGACTTTAACCCTATTTAAAAAAACCTATTCTATTTGGTAGCAATTTCAATTGACTCTTTATTTTTTAATTTTAGGTTTTTAACCGTTATACAACTTCTAATATCCGGATTGTTAATGGCTCTTGTTGTTCTCGGACTAATTGATGTAAGATGGAATAATTCATATAATGGTGGTGAACTATTATGGGTGGCTGTTCTTGTCTTTTGCACCGGAATGCTTGGAGTAGTCAATATAAAGTTGGTTTTTAAATATTACGATCGTTAAAGAATTTATAGAGTTTACAAACTCTATTCGCCATATTGGCAGTTCTTTGCGTAGATCAATGGAAAAAAAGCAGGGATATTCAGAAGATTTAATGAAATTCGTATGACAGAAGGTAGAAGGTTGTCGCCCAACCGCGCATATAAAAGGCTATTATAAGGTCGTAAAAACGGGAACAGGATTCGGTAGTTTCCCTTATCAGTTATTATCAAGGATTAATGAAGGAAATTATTGAAGAGGATAAGGCATCAGTTGATAAGCCATTTTTCTCAGAGATACGCAGAGATCGAATAGCGAATTAGCAAATTATTATTTGCAATAAGATAACCATACATATCCGTGAAGAAAGCAAAAGCTAGCTGAAGTAGAACCTACGAGTACGAAAAGAAAGTCTTGATGGACCTTTAAAGATAAAATCGGCATAAAAACCCCCTTTGGGTTCAAACAATGGTGGAAGCGGGTTGACCCCATAAATATTCGCTTTTCAGCGACAAAGAGAGAAGGTTTATAAGAAGATTTAAGGATTTAATGGTGACTCTTATAATTCTTATAAAAAAATTTGTCATTAGAAATTTTTATAATAATAAAAGAAAAAGCAAAAATAAACCGAAAAATATTTTATATGCAATAATTAAAAATTTATAAAATCAGTTATTTTTTTATAAAGTTCACTGCCAACCGCTGAATTCGTGCTTTCTGTGATCTGTTTAGCTGTTTCTGTGGAGAAAATGTGCGTTTCCATAAATGATGTTTATCAATCGGCAACTTATAGTAAATATTTAGCTGATAGCATGGATGTTTATACTGCCCGTATAGTTCTATATTCCGTTCAACTTGGGGTTGGTTATTTTTTAACTGATATTTATGTTTTGATGCATTTTTCCCTATGAGTATACTAGATAAGGCCATAGAGATCAATGAATCCATGCAGTGCAATCCAATATGAATCCATGTTTTCCTTGAACATTTTAACTGTGTTTGGTATAAAATGATTAATTCATAAAGCATAAAATTGCAAGAAATTATGTTAAGCTTTCATTTTCTTTCAGATTGCCTTATTTGCCTTAGATAGAAGGATAAGACCTTCCTCAAAATTATTATGAAGTTCGAGGAGTACCTTAGAAATCACTTTGTCATTTTCTTAGAGCAAGGATCCCTAATTTTTTTTTGCTATAAATCCTATTCTTTGATAGCATATTAGTTGAAAATAAAATAAATAATCAACTAATATAGTAAAAGAAAACGATCCATGATTGCTATTTCTAATAAAATAGAGTCCTTTCGATTCATATTTTATGGATCTTATCGGGAGAAATATAGTTTTTTAGGCAATAAATTTTCAAAACAACGCTAAATTTAGTAGTTTTATGGGTCATCACTTTTAAATTGAGCCAATTGGACGATATATATAAGTCATTTCATGATTTTCATAGAAGTTTTTTTTATATAAACTAATTTCTTCTTCAAATTATGTAATAATTTAAGAAATAATTTTTGATTCGTCCAATGGTACATAAAAAAAAAAATTAAATTTAAGGTACTTTTTTCGGAGGTTATTTTCTCATTTGCGTGCGCTAATCTTCTTGGAAAAACAATCGCTCGGCACCATTACCATAAAAAAAGCAAATCAGCAGGTTATAAAATTTTTCAGTTGGATAAGTTCCACACCGAAAGCTTCCAAATTTTTTATTGGGAATTGGGAAATTTGTAAGAATAAGTCGAAATTTTTACTAAAGGTTATTTAAAAAAAGGTGAACAACGATCATATATCGTTTAATTTATTCAGTTGGTTCAACATTTTTCTTCTCGTTGGGTATTCTTTTTTATGGTATTGTAATGATTGGATCATATGTGGTGTACGAGTTGGGTAAATGGAGATTCGCAAGAGTACCACTGAGAAATCCATATTATAGAATTGCAAATGGAACGATTGCAGTCGCTGCCTTTTTTATTTTAGTATTTTTTTAAATATCTATTTAGATATAAATAAATTATTAAATTATTAATTTTATAATTTTTTCGGAAAAATTTGCATTTGGTAAAAAATCAAAAAAAAATAGTAATAATGGTGAGAGTTATTCTTTTATATTTTAAAATCATTCATTTATATGCCCTTTGACCTATGATTAAATGATTATTATGATTATATCATTGCAATTATCATTCATTTTATTACTATACAATATTCTTAGCTTGCCGCAACATGTTCGACTCGTTTGGCTTTACCATCAATTTTAATCAATGAAATTGTGGCCGCATTAGCCTTATTCACCGTCAGCTATGCTATGACTGATACTTACTACCTGGTACTGATTTAAAGTTTCTTATCATTCACCTTATTATTCAATTATTACATTCATTGCTGTTCAAATCTAAAGTTTTCTAATAAGTTCTTAAATATTGTGACTATAATTTGGTTTATTTGGTCTTATCGGCTCCTACAATTAGATATTGTCAGGGATTTTTTTTTCCTCAGTTCCATTTTTAGATATTTTGATTTGGTACTTCCTGAGAAACAATAGAGCTATTTAAAAATTTATGTATTCGTCAGCCTGGATATTGTTCCACTTTATAAATATATATATATATTTATATATATATATATATTCATAAGCAATAAATTTCAAAAATGAACTATCTATTACTATTACCAAATTACTAAATTACCAAATTATAAACGATATCATGAGAAAGGTGAAAATCGCTTTCATGATGGCGAATTTCCCATAGAACAAAATCTCCTTTGGAAAGAATTTTGAAAGGGAATGCTATAGGACATGTAAGGGATTGTGCTAAAAAGCATGCATTTCAGGCCACGATGTTCCCGATCTACGATTTTGCCAATACACATTTGAATACAATCATTGAAGTTGCTCTCATACTTGCCGCATCTGGCGCTTTAGCTTGCGTTATTTGCATTTTTTGTTGTGCATTAGCCACAATCAGGTAAATTCGTATTTTGTAGTAGTTATTAAAAATTTACTATCATAGAGCCTAAATAATTTGGATTTTCTTTATTTTTTTATCAGTTTATTTTTTAAAAATTATTTTTCAGTTCTCATTCAAATATTGATAAAGAAATGGGGAGTAATGCTTCAACTATGGTAGCACCACTTGATGATAACTACACCACAATGCAAACCACCGCAATAGCACCATCACTTCATGCTACCGATATTCCACAATATAGTTTTTCATCTCATACGACACCATCGAAATTACATGTAAATCTCATTCATATCACACATTATTTATCATAATTTATGATTCATTATCAAATTGATTTAATTGATAAAAAAATAAAAAAAATTTAGTTTTTGATAGTTTTAGTCTCAAGGATAAGCATAACGATTACATTTAACAATATAGTAAATAAATCTGATCGGTCTTCCATTTCTTCCTTATTTTCAATAACTACAAATTCATCATTTTAGTGATTATTTTTATGGATTCTCTTCCTACGCTTCTTTATTTACCTATAATATTTTCTCTATAAATTATTTCAAATGAATTTATTATGAAATTTTCTCCAAAGCAAAATGTTCAAAAGTATTTCCATATTAAATATTAATATATTAAATATCAATAATTTTAAACAATAAAAAGAAATTGATTTATTTTTTGATCAATTAGTTTTGCCAAAGATAATCCTTAGACGGTAGAAATTTTAATAAAATAACTAATAAAATAACGAAGAGTTATAAGTAAATTAAGTTATATATTACAAGTATGGAGGGGTACATATCGAACACTATGGACATTAGAGAAAATAGTGTAGAACGTGGCGATAAATTTCAGTACAATCAAATACAACCTATGCAACAAATGGAGGAACAATCGGTGTATTGGTCGGTCGTTGAAAATCCATATTACTATAATTCTTCGAAAAGATATTATTTCCAGCCGTATCAAATAAATTCAGGGTAAATTTGATTAGAAAATCACTACAAATGGCTACAAATAAAATAAAAATATCCTACACTTTTCTAATAAATAGTTGCATTTTATTAATAATTTATGTATGAAAATAGTTGCATGCAAGTATGGTGGTTGCATGCATGTGCGATGATTGCATGCAAAAATTAGATGATTAATGATATTCCAAAAAAAATTTTTCTGGAGAAAGAAAAGCTGAAAAATTTAAATAAATCTTTAGAGAAAATAAATTTTCCAAGTTGAACTTATTCTTGAGGCTAATACTTATAATTTTTTCTTATTAAAGTTATTTCTTTTCTCATTTTTTAATTAATTTTTTACCGAATATTAAAATTTTTCCATTTATTTTTTCATTTTTTTCTGCCATATTTCTTTAAACGATTAATTTATTCATAATTCTAGTTTCTATTTTAGTTTAAGTCAGTATTATGGGATTTTTAGAGAGAAACTAATTGAGCCATATTTAACCGTACTTATATATGAACTATCCGGATGGCTGCTAATGAACTATTTTTGCCTCCTCATCGAGTTACTCTCTGACGAACGGGTCTCTAATGAATAGTCAAATCAGCCAAGTCAGCCAAATTAGAAATGATTCTATTTTTTTAGAAGAAGAACCACTGAAATATTTCATTCAGCTGGCTAGAACGCGATTTCTAATTTCAATTAATTGTACTTGATTTTCAATTAATTTCAATTCCGGTTCAGTTCAGTTTTATAGCTATCATAAAAAATCATGGATTATTTTTTGGCTCAGTATTATAAGATTAGAAATTTTTTTTTGTTGAAAAGTCGTCACTATTACTGGTTAATCTCGCTCCACTGGCTTGTCACATTAAGCAATATACCAGGAAATGCCTTGGCGATAGAAAGGCATGTGAGTCGCCAGCATCACCAGAATTTTTGTACAGGTTTACTCCTGCGGGGAATCGAACCTCGGTGCTCCCAATTGAGCAAGAATCCACTGAGCCATTCTATCCCCAAGATTAGAAATTACTAACTATTATCATACGCTTTGCTCCCCCCCCCCCCTCCCTCTGTTTTCTTTTTCAGGTGGCCCTTTCTGTTTAATAAGATCTCTACACCTTTTATAGTGGAAATTTTCGAATATAATTTTTATAATTATTATTATTAATATGAATTTCAGATTTTACGGATACCCATCTCATATTTCAACTCAACATGATTATTATCGTATTGAAAATCAAAAATCTATCGCTTCACAAACTCGTATTGGACATGTTTTTGACTAATTTTGTGTGATATGTGTTTTTTTATTTCATTTTTAAAATCCGTTTTTACGATATATACTGTAATATATTATGATTCGCTAGCAGAATAAAATATGTGGAAAAAAATTTTTTAAGTCAAAAATTTTCCTACAGGAGAATTGCATGCAGACTGCAGAATTTTTGTGGAACCTACTTTCTATGCACTTTGTTTGCATAGTAAATTTGCACAGACACTCGCCTAAACATGCACAAACATGCAAACACGCATATGTTGTGGATTCTGGAAACAGTTAATTACTATTTATAAAGAAAGCATGAACAACAACTAAATTGATACCTATCGAATAAAAAGAAATTTATTATTCCATGGCGATTTTTCATTTAATTTTAGTAGTATTTTTATTGACAATATTTTAATTTCTCGGAGAAGAATGCTTATTTTCTTCATTTCTTGTTTATTCGTCCATTAAGCGTTTACAAGCATTTAGTGAAATATAAAATAACAAGAAATGGAAAATGGCTCATCGGATTATCGGAGTTACCATTTCGGAACGGCAATGCTCAGATTCGACTTCCAGCAAGAATAAATCGGTTTTTAAAAAATCCAAGTAATGCTAGCGGTCCGATCTATCTGTACTTCTATCGGCAAATAACTCTCTGGTAAAACTTATCGCCTAGCCTAACAAGCCAGCAAAGCGAGCCTAATCAGAAACGAAGAGTGCTCTTAGAAAAAAATTAACTGTCTTTTTCGTGAATAGATATCATTCACGATATTTCCAAAATTTTATGATCATTAATTTGTTTTTTGTTTTTAAGAGTCCTCACCAATATTGGTTAAACACGCTCCATTGGCTTGTCGCATTGGGCAATAGGCCAGAGAGGCGAAATACAGGTGAGTCGCCAGCATCATCCGGATTTTTATGCAGGTTTACTCCTACGGGAAATTAAACCTCAGCATCGGCGCTCCCAATTGAGCAACAACCCATTGAGCCATTCTATCCCCACTATCCTCGTTAATTTAATGATCGTACAAGAAAAAAATTAGAAAATTTCGAGAAATTGATACATTTAATTGATATGTTTGCAACAAAAATGCAATTATAGTGCAAATTTAAAATTAAATGATGTATTATTAGAATTAAATAAAATGTCAAAATCAAATGAAAATTTGTCAAAATTAAATGAAATGTTGTCAAAATCAAATGAAATTTTGTCAGAATTAATGAAATGTTTTCAAAATGAGATGCGAAATCAATTATTAAATAAAACAAGTTTTTTTAAAATTTTTTAATCTTTTTATTTATATTTATTTTTTATTTATTTTTGAAATTTTATTTTTTCTTTCATTTTCGATTCGTTTTTTTAGCGAATACTGAAATAAAAAAATTTTATAAAAACTTAAAGGGAATTTAATAAAAAAAATATTTAAACATACAAATATTTAATAAAATATTAATAATATTTAATTCAAATAGAAATAAATGAAATTTAAAAATTAGCTAACATTTAATAAAATTTTGAAATTTATAAGATTGAATGAATTTAAAAAATTTTTCAATCCAAAAGTTCTTTTTACGAGATATATTAATTTTTAAACGCTCATCATTTTTAGTCACTTGCCGTGGTGTTTAGGTTCGAACTAGGCAAATTTTGCCAGTGGAATAATTGGCGATAGGAAATTAAAGTGGATCGCCAAGAATAATTGAAATTTTTGAAAGATAGATTTATGCCTACGGCGAATAGAACACAAGTGTCGACGCTTTGAAATGAGAGCAACAATCCACTGAGCCATTCTACTTTTTCACTTTTTTAAAATATATTTTATTTTTTATTTTTCAAATATTCAAAAAAAAATTATTTACAATTTAATATTAGACAAATCATATTTATTATTCGATCCAATGATTATTATTTGATCGATACCGTTTTCATTTTCCAAGATTGTTGAGCGTGAATTTATTGACCAAATGCGTCCTCCTACGACACCAGTTTATCACTGCGCTCCGTTAATTTACAACAAGAAAACTATTAGAAATAATTGAAACCTTCTATTTCTGAGAAATTTACTCGTTCGTATATTTCTTCTAACTAATCGGCTTTCTTCCACAAAGAAATTTGACGAATATCTCAACGAATTAAGAGGATTAAAGTGGTTAGTGTTTGCCATTTGTCATTTCTGCTTCGATTATCTCCACTGACTGTCGTTAGTTACGATTAGAAATTTTTGCCAAAGAATATCACTAAGAAAATGAGTTACCAGAACCGATGCGCTCACCTCCACTAAGAGTGGAATAGTTTTTTTTTTATAGGACTACTCACCATTACTGACTAAAATCGTTCCACTGGCTTGTCGCATTGGGTAATATACCAGGGAGTCCCTTGGCGATAGAAATACAGGTGAGTCGCCAACATCACCTGGATTTTTGCACAGGTCTCCTGTGCAGGGAATCGAACCTCAGCATCGGCGCTCCAAACTGAGCAACAACCCACTGAGCCATTCTATCCCCATTTAAAGACAACTCCGATCTATTTTCAGATATATTGTTCAATTTATTATTTGTATTTAATATTGCTAATTATTTGTAATTATTTATTTTTCCTAAAAATATAATTTTAAGGCCAGCAAATTCAACGAATTTGGCCACTCTTATTTTAGTAAATACAATCGCAAAGAATTCGGCTTGTGCGAACGATCTAAATAATCTAATAACATTTTAAATGTGATATTTCGAAAAATTAAGTAATTTTTCATGATTTATGTCATTGGAATTTTAAACGATCAATGATAAATGAGAATTTCACATAAGGTTTACCGAAGTTTCAATTGGGAACGAAGGCAAAAAATTAATCAAATAGTCCGAATTTAAAATTCAACTTCCCCTTTCCCCTTATCGCATTAATAAAAATAAAATCAATCTGAAAGGGACAAATTAATAATTTTTTTTTTGAAAATTACAAGAATATTTTTTGAATAATAAAATAATATCAAAAAAATTTAAAATTTAGAAAAATTTTATTTTTTATTTTCATTCCATTAATTTCATTAATCGCCATTTTCATTTTATTTTTTATCTTTTATTATCGCTTTTATTATTATTATTTATTCTTTTTATTTATATTTATATTTATATATATTTATTTTTATATTATATTTACATCAATGTAACATAAATATTATTTATATTACCGTTGTTATTAATATTATTAATATTATTATTATTACTATTATTATTACCATCATTTTTTTTATTATTTCTTATTTATTATTATCCATTATTATTATATATTATTATTACTATTGTTATTATTAATCATTAATCATTATTATTAATCATTAATGAATCGTCTGATTAAAGCGTTTTCCAAATGAATAAAATCTGATTAAATCAACCGATCAGTTTCCAAAATTGTTTTCATTTGATAATTCATTATTAAAATAATAATTAATGCAACTTTGTGCAAGTGAATTTTACTTATGATGGAACTATTTCTTATTTGAATACTAAAATATAATAAAATTTATAATTTATTTAAATTCATTTATTTATTTAAATTTATATTAATTTATATTAATTTAATAATATATTATTATTATAATAAATAGCAATAATAATAGAATAATAATTATTATTATAATAGAATAGCAATAATAATTATTATAATAGATAGCAATATAATAGCAATAATAATAATAATATTAAAGCCAATTGAAATCACAAAAATATAATCTTATCTTATAATCTCGTCGCTTGACGCCTCAGCAAGTCACCGAGTAACGCTAAAAGGTAAGTAAGTCTAATTCTCGTCCGCGCCGATATTTCAGTGACGATAATTCGAAATACAACATTAGCATTAAATATTAAAAACAATTAATATAATAATTTTCGGACTCCTTAGAATGCTTACGAAACACTAACTACCCTAAGGCAGAGTTAACGCAATTAACAATTGTTCACATCAAAATAATGCAATATCAGCCGGTTTAACAATCGGTTATAATCAATTTTAATAGGTTCTCGAATCGACAAAATAGTTGCATTTTTTACAATTTTAAATCACAGTTTCGATTTTATTTTTTCCTATGCTTATAAAATGCATTTTAAAATTTTTCAAATATTTTCAAAAAATTCGAAAATTTATTTTTTTAAATTTTTTTTTTGAAAAATTTACATCGATATTTTTACGATAAAATTCGCCTTAAATTTCTCATTGATATTTTACCGATTTATTTTAAATGTTTTTTTTTCAAAATTTTTAATTCTAAAATTTAAAAAAAATATTTTCATTAATATTGATTTTATAATATATTTAAAAAAACATCATAGAACGACGAATTTTAATTTTGCATGAATATTTTCTTAATAAAAATTTAATTTTAGAATATCTCTATGGAAATTATTAATATTCACCTATTGGATTTAATATTCTAAGAACGATAGCGAAGCGCGAAGCCCTTGAAGTTCTTACAGCAATTTTTCTCATTAATTATTGAAGCTATTTTTTGTTATCACTTTTCTTATCACTCATTTCCACGCTACAACATTTTTTTCAACCATGAAGGCAATTTTAATCATGATCTCAACTTTATTTTTGTTTAAAGGTAAATCTTTCAAATCGTTTTTGGTTATGTTTAAGTTCGGAATTGATAAGTTTGTTTTACTTGGTTAATGCAGCATAATACTTCTTTGTAAATATTTTCTAAATATTTTCTAAAACATTATTTTTTTAAACAATTTTTCACTCAATTAATTTATAAGTTAATATTTATTAATTATTTAAATAATTAATATCATTTTTATGATCATTATAAATAATTTACACGATTTGTCTTTCGGATGTTGCTAGCGATCCACTATGAATGGTGAGAGTCTGGCCTGGCCAGAAATGGTGAGAGCTCTTAGAAAGAAAATGAATAAAATTAAGTAAATATATAGGTAAAAAACTGAGGTAAATGAGAATTTCAAATAATTCAAATGGATTTAATGGACTATAAATATCACCGATAAATATCATCGATCACCGATCACCGATATTATATAAAGCATTAATTAATTTATTTTTGAAGTCTAAGCTTAGATGATTAAAAAATTATATTAAACTTCCATTATATTAAACTTTCAGTAAATTCTGACAAACCTTGTATTCTAAAACAATACGAAGGTCGAGAGAAATTTGTATGCGTTTGTAATGCAACTTATTGCGATGAAATCGACGAGATTAACGATCTTAAACCTTTCGAAGCGATTATTTATGAATCTTCAGAGTCTGGAAAACGTTTTCAAAAAACAACGACCGGCTTTACAAATTATTCTAAATGTTATTTTTATTCATTTACAAAAAAATTATATATGAAAAAAATTAAAATTAAAAGATTGGAAGGACAATGGCTGTTGCTCTATCATTAAGGGAGTACGAGTAAAATGGCTCAGGCCTCTCTTTTATTCATAATTATCTGCCCATTATTTCATAGTTTTACAATTTCTACACCAATATTTTATATTTCACTTTACTTTACTGCATTCACTTTATATCTTCTCTTTTTTATCCCTTACCCACTCATTCCTTCCATGTTTCTATGATTTTTCACGCTAATAAATGATTGTCACTTTAGATAAGATTCGTTCAATTGATTGAAAACCACTAGATCGTCACCACTAGTACATCAAAATTAGAACGATTCGTACATCTTTGCAAATGAAATTTTCAGATGCGAATAAGAGTCAACAACGAAGAATAGTTGTTAATGAAAAACAGAAATTTCAAAAAATATTTGGTTTTGGTGGTGCTTTTACTGATGCATCTGGAATAAATCTGAATTCGTTATCCGAGAAAACCCGAGAAGCGCTTATTCGTTCTTACTTCAGTGATACGGGTACTTAAAATTTTATTATTTCATTTCAATTGAATATTTTTGATCAAAATTATAGCCTTTGAATAATTTAGATTATCCTTGAACCTTGACAGATTTTGAATATTCTTTAGACTATTTTCAATATTTTCAAAAATTTTCACCTCATTGACTGCTCATTCACTTTACGCTAAATTCATTGAGCCAATTTCGACTCGGTTTTTACTTCTCTTTCAGGTTTACAATATTCATTGGGAAGAGTACCAATCGCCAGTTGCGACTTCTCAACGCATGTTTATTCATACGATGATATTGCTGATGATTTTGGTTTAAAGAACTTTTCGCTGACCGATGAAGATCGCAAACTAAAAGTTAAACTTTTAAAATTCAAGGATAATCTTGAAAAAAAACAAATGGTGAAAAAGGCAAAATAAATTTTTATATAATATTTACTTCATCTAGAAACATACGATTCTGGGCTTATCTCCAGTGATTAGGCCAATTGAGACGAATGAACCATTGACTAAAGAAATATAAGTGGTAATATTCTATTTATTTTTACTGGCAAATTTGTAGCTGTCACGGTAGTATATATATATATATATATTTTAAGTGCCCGAACAGCACAAGCAATTAACATCGAGTATAACGTGCTTCGAATCGTAGCCAATCCTCTCTATTTTCCCATTGAAGGTCCTTGGGAGATCCTCCAAAAGCTCTCTGATAGAGGGAAGCTGGAAGAGATCCATACCACCTGCAAAGGGTAAAAACAATATATGTATATGAACGAAAAATTAACATATAAAGAAATTTTTAACTATTTAATATTCCACTTTGATTATCTTAAAATATTCAGATCCCATTTATCCAACAAGCATTAAATTTTACTAATGGCCAAATGAAAATATTCGCTTCGCCATGGTCAGCACCTTTCTGGATGAAATCCACGAATAGTATGGCAGGTGGTGGAACACTTAAAGTGAACAACAACGAATCTTATCATGTTACTTGGGCTAATTATTTCATCAAGTTGTTTTTCTAATAATTAAAGAAAGATTAATCATTTGAAATTAATTTAAAACTGGTTCAACTATAGTTACTTGAGAATTTAAAAAATTTAAGGATCTGAAATAAGTGCGATAAGGTGAAAGCGAAAAAACAAAATATAGAATATAGCAGCCATTTTATAAAAAAAATTGAATTTATTAGTTCATTTCTTTTCAGATTTTCGGGTGTAATTTAAAAAGTATAACCAGTAGAGATGTATTTATGCTTTGATGATTTCAGATTTATTGAAGAATACAAAAAAGCTAACATTAATATATGGGGCATAACAGTCCAAAATGAGCCGACAACAGGCGTTGCTTTGGACTACAAATTTCAAACAATGTATTTCAATCCGTTAACTGAAAGGTGAAAAATGAAAAAACACCATCATTAAATATAAAAAGAATTTTATCTAAATTTTAAATAAATTAAATTTATCTAAATTTTATCTAAATTTTATCTAAATTAAATTTATCACTGAAAAAAATTCAATGATAAAGTAATCAAATGGTGATTAAAAATTGCTTAGAAGAACGGAGAATTGTTTTTTAATTTTTTTAATTTTAATTTTTTTGAAATTTTTTCAAAAATTCATTCAGAGACTTTATAAAAAAGCATCTGGGACCAACTTTTAAAAAAAGTCCAGTAGCTAAAGATGTGAAGATAATAATAATGGACGATCAAAGAATTCAATTACCACAGTGGCCTGATCAAGTAAATATCCATTTATGCAGCGACAAGTCTGAACTTTTTAATTTGAATTTACAAAAATAAGCAAGGAACATTATCATTTTCAATCGAAATTCGTATCTTTTCAGCATTTTATTAAAGATCACAAATGGAAGAAAAGCTTTAGCAGTAAATATATTAATAAAAGAAATCATTAAAATTCTTATTTATAGTCCCTTTGCAACTAAAATAATTAAAATAATAAATATTTGAAAAGAAATGAATTTTGAAATGGATATATTTAGGTGCTTCGTGACGCTGAAACTGAAAAATATGTCTCAGGAATTGGTGTTCATTGGTATTTGAATTTTGTTTCAGCAAAACGACTCTCCGAGACACATAATCGTCATCCTAATAAGTTTATTTTAGCTACTGAGGTGATTTTAATATATATTCAATATATTAAAAACTATCCAAATTTTCTAAATTTTAAACGAACTTTAATTTTTCTTCATTTTTGATATTTACTGATTCAGAAATTACCTAAAGCAAGATAGGGTTGATTGTTTCTCGGCGGAAGAAAAGCTGTCTTATAAAAATCCATATGATCGTGGACAGTCACTTGTGATTCTATTGCGAAATGACTCGTTAGCAAAATTTATCCAGTTCGAGAAATCAGTAGAATTAGCCTAACCAGAAATGAAGAATATTCCTCGAATAAAAAGAATAGTTAAAAGTCGTTCGCTACAAATTTGCCGAAGAGCCGTTAAGAAAGAAGCTATTTGAAGAATCAATTACATTGCAGGCTTGTGCTGGTTTTATAATGCCAAACAAAGGTCCATTCATGGGCGATTGGGATCGCGCAATACATTATACCCATGATATAATCGATGTAATCATATACAGATTTAATATAGATTACTTTAGAAAACTAACCAAGCAAAGAAATCCAATTTTACCAATTTCGTCATAATAATTCTATTCCTTTACGAAATGGTAGATTTTCGCACTTTTTTTCGAATCATTCCTGGTTTTGCTGACTTCGTTGATGATTGATGACGAGAGCGACGCATTCCAGGCTTTCCAATTCTACAAAATTCCTGAAACATGAAACATGAAACACTCCCATATTTGCATAATTTTCCACCAATGATACAATGAATTTTAAACATTGAAGGGGTTATTAATTTGAATTGATCTTTGGTTTTAATAAGATAAAATTTAAATGAATTTAGGATTTAGCGAATTGGGTGGTTGGTTGGACGGATTGGAATCTCTGTTTAGATGTTAATGGTGGGCCGAATTGGGTAGAAAATTTTGTCGATTCACCAATTATTGTTAATGCAACGTTGGATGAATTCTATAAGCAGCCAATGTTCTATGCGATGGGTCATTTCAGGTTTACCTTTTCTATTTTACTTCTTCCAATGATTTTTTAAATTTCAATTGTTTTCCTCGAATAATTTCACAAAGTTCCTCTATAAAATTCGAGATATAAAAATTTCAGTAAATTCGTACGACCAGGTTCATTTCGAATCGAATCAATCATAAAAGATCCATCGGTACCATTTGAAGCGATCGCATTTGTGACGCCAAAATCTCAAACAGTTCTAATAATGAATAATCCTGATTTCGAGCAAACTTTTATGCTAACGATTGAAGACAAATCAATCAAAGACAAATTTCTCGATATAATTCTTAAACCGAGAACATTAATGTCAATCGTATGGAAAAAATAAAAAATTTTTCATAAAAAATCTTTGAAAATACAGCAAAAATTCAATCTTCGATACTCTTTTCTTCGATTTTCAAATTCAAATTCTTCAATATCAGATAAAAATAAATTGTCATTAGTGCTTATCACTCCAAATGCCTATCGCTATCACTTATCACTTCAAATGCCTATTGCGTTCTTATCCATTTTGAAAAAACAAGGATAAAGAAAAAATACTTTTTTAGAAAACATAATTACTGATATTGAAGGAAACTATATAATGAAAATTGTCCAACCAAACGTGATATAAACCACAGCCAAAAAATATCCATTTTACTCGCCAACTTCGTACTTTACTTTTTCCACATATTTTGCTGCACTCGCTTGCTTATTTCTTTCAGCGATTTTCTTCATTTTTCATCGGTTATTTCTCGTTTTAAGAAGAAGCAAAAACTGCATTGGAATTTCGAAATTCTTCCGTACTATTCGCAAAAGTAGTATCTATTCAACTTTAGAATTTATTATAAGATTACACATTCGGAGGAACAAATCACCAAATCACCAAATCTGGAGTTCGCCAAATTTAAATTGCTATTGGAATAAATGGTGAGTGATAACCAAATGCTATTCTCTAAGAGGAGTAAAAAAATTCTAATAAACTAAAAAAAAGATGAATTATGTACGATTAAACGACAAATAATTGAGTATTTCTTCGTTATTAGAAAATTAATCATAAATTTAATCATAAATTAATCATAAATCATAAATTACAAATCATAAATTTTAAATTATTAAATTATAAACAATGAATTTCTTAATTATTTTTACAGTTGAGGTGCTTTCGCGACATCGAGCAGTTTTCAGCTAAGGCAAAGATAATTTTGCTAGCGGAGTTAGATGAATTTTAACTGATAAATTTGTTTTATGGTACTTTTTAAAAAAAGATTGCATAAAAAAGTTGACTTTAGGGTTTTCATTCATAAATAATCGAATAGTTTTTAGTTTCATCCTTAATATTTTATTCAAATTATTATATTTATCATATAAATCGAATCGTGAAACGTGAAATTTAATAAAGTTAACATTAAATTAAATTAAACTGAAATACCACTTCAATCATAAAGAAAGTAAAAACAAAGGATGGAACCAATCACATCCAGGTTCAACCATCTTTATTTAGAATATACGGAACTTAGCCGATTTATTCGAAAACACAGTTTCGGCTGCCGCGTGCCAAAGCTGCAAGTTAGTATTTTTTGTTCGTGTTGTTTGTTGTTTGGTCGTGAACTGGTTTGGGTTGTGTATCATTTCGTGATGGTCTGGTGTATTGCTGGGTGGGAAGTTAATTTAATTAGTTTAATTTAGAAACAATTAATTGGGGTCAGGTTGGGCCAGTGGGCTATTATTATCATTTGGCAGCGTCGAGTTCCACTCCCGTCAGGAATGAACTTATTTTTCAAAAAATCCACGTGACACTGACGTCTTATCCATATTTCTTTTGCTAAATTTATATGCTTTGCATTGTTTATTTTTTTAGAAAAACTAAAAATCTTTAATTGGTTTTATTAGTTAAATATAAAATTATAAAATTACAGAATCGTAATACATCGTTCAATTCCCATTTTTTTTTTACTGAAAAAAATTTCGAATGCTACGTTCATCGCCAAGAATTTTTTCAAATTTAACAAGGTTCTTTTATATATACGTTTTTTTAATAAAAACTTTCGAGTAATATCTTTTAAAACTATTGTCTCATCTCATTGGAACTTCTTCAAATAACGAATTTGTTTAGGGTGATTGATTATTCGCTGTGGAGAAATTTCTAGGGAGGAACAGATGCACATAAGCGGTAGAGGAATTTATTCGAGGGTTGAGAAGATTTGGCAACGTTTGACCGATTTTGGAATGTGAGGTATATAGATCAATGAAAAGAGTCCTACAGACAGATAGAATAGCTGTGAGTGAGCTGCTTTTAAAGTATTCTTTTAAAATACGATTTATTTTTAAAAAGTTTTACCTACTTAATATCGTCTTCGAACTGTCTTATGACTTATCACTTAACGTAGTGCTCTTATATTTACGTTGCACTTATTCTAAGTCTTCAATACTGCTCACACACTCGCCAGACTTCCACCACATCACACCACATTTTTCTTGCATAAATTTCCTACAAAACAATTTCTTTTTAGTCGATTCTCTCGCTTAGAATATTCTCCGTTCATTATGGAATTGTTGTTGTTCAATGTTGTATGGAATTGTTGTTTACATTCCATTCATGTATTCTAGTTCTTGTAATTCTTTTTACTTATTCTCATCATTTTCTTCTTTTATTGTGCTGAGAACGGAGTTTGTAAATTCTTACCATTCAATTCCTTCACCATACTATGGCAGAAACTTTCACAATCTGAAATTATATGTACAACATTATATTTAAACGGTAAGAACGGATAGCAAAGTGAGAAAAAAAAAAGAAAAGATCAACCACATTCTTGAACCATTGATCATACTCAAAAAGATATATATATATATATAGACAAAGACAAAATAAGGAGAACAGTGATTGGAATCATATTGACTTGTTATACCGAGATTGACGAAGTCATATGGAGAGAATAAAGCAGTTTAAGGCAATCAAATCAAAGGCAGATAGGAAAAGGAATTTGGATAATGTGAACTTTAAGGGAATGTTAGTGGAATAGAATAAAAATGTGCTCCCAAATTTGACGAAGTATTGAAGTAACATGATTGAGCGGGGATTGAGCAAGATTTTTTTTCGATTTTTTAAAACATTTCTTAAATTTTAATTGATTTCATGGAAATAAAGAAATCACATAATGGAAAATAAGCATTAATTGCAAGTCAGTTGAAATTTTCAGAATGTCTGAAAGGTCAGTTGGAGAGTGGGCAGACGGAGGCGGAAAAGAAAGCGGATCAAGTGGTGCAATTCGTGAGGCAGGTGGGACCTTTGGAAAGATGGAAGTGGCGCGTGAAGAAGAATATTTTTATAGAACTGTTAGTTTGTTTGTGACTAAGAAATAAAATTAAATAAATTTATTTATTTTTTATTATTTTCCCGACCATCTTCAAATTATATTTTTTTCTAAATTAGGTTTAGGAAAAATTTAAGTGAAATGGATTAGTTAGTTTATTTATAATCATTTATTTTTTTTTTTGCAGGAGCAAGCGAAACTGAAAGCTCTGCGTGAACAGTTGGAAAATGAAGTTAAAGAACTTGAAAAACAGGGAAAAGGTCGCGATGATGCTGCTGAAGAGAAGAAGAAACGATTAGCCGAATTAGATATCCAAGAAAACATAATTATTGAATAACTGTTGTAAATTGCTCGATTTAGTTCTTCAAATTAAATTTTCTTTACAATTTTTTCCCGGAATTAACAAAATAATGATAGTTTTCCATAAGCTTAAGCCTAAGCTCTAAGCCTAAGCCTAAGCCTATAAATAGTTTTGGTAGTAAAAAAATTATTCAAATTTAATTATTATTCAAAAAATATATATACATATAATTTTTTTATCTTAAAAAATAAGGTTAATTATATTATATGAATAATATATTATTAGTGGCTCTGAAACGTTTTGTTTTGAGTATCACTCTTAAAAATTATTGAGGACAATGTTTTCTTATCGATGTTTATTAATGCTTCATAATGCTAAAAATTAAAACTAAGAAATTTTTAAAGTATTTTTCTTTTCCACAAATAGTAGTTTATTATATTTTAAATGTTAGGTTCTTAGCCCATTGCAGAATATTGATATTTATTTCGCTACTTATTAATTCATGTGATGGCTGGCGTCAAAAGCGAGAAAGGCAAATTAAGATGGTAAGTGGGGAAAGATTTTGAATAGGTTGACGAGTGATATATGGACTTGGACGATAGAAAAAGATGGCTTCAATTACTACCGTGATAGCGTCGGATCGAACATTTTGGAGATATCTTACCGTTATAGACAGCGGATTTAGTTTATTCAATAATGGTGAGAACTGTTTTTTTTTTCTTAAAAGCTCTCATCATTACTAGTTAAAGTCCAGGGGAGTATCTTGGTGACATAAGTGCGGGTGAGCAGCCGGATTCGCTGAGGTTTACTCCTGCAGGAACCTCAGCAATGGTCCACTGAACCATTCTACTTCCGGGTGACAACTGTTATAAGAAGAGGAAGAAGACAATACTTTTTTCACTATATTTAAATCCAAATTTTCATCATTTCTATAAAATAAAATTTTATTCAAAAATAAAAAAATTACGATTACGCATGTCAAATAATTTTCGTAAAAAATAATTTAGAAAATTTAGTAAAAATAGTGGAATTTTAATATTTAGCTTTACAGAAGAATAAATTTTTAATACATTTTGCATGTTCCGTTATTTTGTTCCGTTATTTTATTTGAAACATTTGTATCATGCAGATGTCTAGTAGGTAACGGAAGTATTGAGTTCAAGTTCATATGGGTACTACTGGCTGGTACCACACCAAGACCTGGCAGATGGTACTTTCTAAAAGGCTAACTGCATAGTTCACGTTTCGAACTTCTGACACAAGTATCATTTTACCATTATTTACTGATTATTTGAAAATAAATTGGTTTCATAAGCTTTCCACATCACCACAATGTCATAGAATAACTAAAAAACTATTACAACCACCCGAAAAGTCAGCGTTGACAGAATATAAGAAACAACTAAGAATGCTAAAACAATGGGCCAACCAAGTTTTTGGTAGGATACCCCAGTTACGAGAAAAACACACCACAATGCAGCCAAAGCGAGTTCAAAGATAATGACGAATCAGAGCCAATGATCCTACGCACCACACATAACTACAGTGACGGGCCATGCTTGAATTTGACCAAATCAGAATATTTGCGGCTGATTCAAGAACTTTTTTATGCGTATACTTTGTAATGAAGGAAAAATCACAAAACAAAGCGAACATTATTATTTTATCTATCATATCATTTATCATTCATTTATCATTTTCATACGAAATCATGCGCAAATATTATGAATGCTACGTGCAAACCTATACGCAAACACAGCAAATATCATATCACGAAATAAGCTGCAAATCTTACAACTGCACTTTCAAGTCCACTCCCTACCACCACCTCCCAACCTTCTGGTGCATCCCACGCGATCAACAACCCTGATCATAAATCACTGTCGATTTTCCATTAATCCTCAGTCTCAAGCAAAAAATTGCCTGCTTATCACCTATATTGCTTTAGAGCTCTTAAAGTTGCTTATAAATTTCTTTTTTGGAATTCTATATTTATGCTTTGTAGACAATGCAACGCAGAAAACCAAAACATCTTCCAGCCGCGTTATAGAATAAAAAAATTTACTATTAATCACCAAGATTCTTTGAATTTCATCACCTGAAATTATTACATTCAAATTATATTCATTCCAATCAAATATTTCTTTACAATCAAATTTTTTCTACAGTTTACAATTTTAAACAACCATAAAAAAAAAGGAATAAAACCACACACGAAAAAATCCACAGGAAACAACGATGAAAGAAAAAATAAAATAACAAAATTTAAAAAAACTTTACAAAAACGCAGTTTTTACAATTGAATATTCTAGCAATGCAAAGTGGAAAATTAACTTTCACTGAAGAAACAATAAACTAAAAATTTCCCCCGCATAACAGCGTAAACTTTTTTTTTTAACAATGTTCATTTATGGAATTTATGAAGATTTTACAACCAACAAACCGGAAGAAAAGAACTAGAAAATAATTCATTCAAAATTCAAAAATGAAATGATATAAAAAAACAGAAAAAAACAGAAATAAGAGAAGAGAACAAAGAAGAGAAATTCATTAAATTCTAAAAATTAAAGCAATAAAATCGATCGCACACTATTATATCAATTAGATGAATTTCTATTGCCTCTCTAGCGACGATTTCAACTATTTTTGCCCCATGAATTTTTGAATAAAAATAAAATTAAGATATTTTCATTTTAACAAGCTATAATGAACTAAATAATTTCCATAATTTATAAAGAACAATCGAAAACAAACCTTAAGTAATGTTACCGTGAAACAAACGCCCACGAATTTAATTCAGTCTTAAAAACTTAAATCTAATTAAAACCATCCATCAGCAAAAACTCATTGTGAAAAAACTTACGAAACCTTAAACAAATATGAACCACAGTATTACATCGATCTCAGATTAAGAAAAATAAAAGAACAAAAATTTTGCACTTATATTGGCCAAAAATGACCCGCCAAACCGAGCAAATAAAAAACATATTTAAATGATCTATAAATGATATTTTGACAAAATAGATATTTTCGGAATTTTCAAATAGCAACCATTTTGATGAAATAGCTAAACACCTAAACTCAACTGATTCAGTTCAATCTATCCAAAAGGATGAAAAAAGCTGTAATATATTGAAAACCTGAAACCAATTATTTCATCCTAATAGCTGATATTTTTTCGGGAAAGACAAAAAAACAGTGAAAGCCACATATGATAAAATAGAAAATATATTCATTTAAAAAATTTAAAACTAAATTAATAATATATTTCCTTACACCACAAATTAATACTTTGTCGGATTAATTAACTAATAAAAACTACATTATATCTAAAAAGAGCATTCAAGAAATTTTCATTTGAAACAGAACGCTAAAATAGGGGCATTTTCGCAATCTATTAAACTGGCGGATCACCTGAACCATTGATTTGTACAACTAAACCTGACCATACTGAGAATGACTCGGTTTATTTACAAATTCTAGTTGAGCTAATGATATGCTAGAGATGAACGTGCAATTATTCCCAAGCACTACCTTTTTTCTTGGATAGCGAAGGTACAACTTGATCTTCTTCCTGGTCCTAGAAATATAAAAACTATATAGACTCATATAATAGTAATATATATATATATATATATACTATAGGGTTTATATATATATAGGATTTATAAAAAGAAATATTTCAAAAAACTCACATCTCTGCGAGAATAACGATGCGTACTGCTTGAGAGGTTAAACTGAAGATGCGATATTATATCTAAAAATAACGTTAAATATAAATGAAATGAATATCTCAGAGTTTTTATTGTCAGAAACAACAAAATAAGATGGAAATAACAAATCGCGAAATCTTAATAAGATCTTAATAAGAAATGGAACAAAAAACAGTGAAAAATTCTATAAAATAAAAGGACGATTTAAAATATATACATATATACATATATAACGATTTAAAATATATATATATATATACCTAATGATGATCGCTGCTCAATGTTTTCGGCCATTGCTGAATTATTAAAAATCCAAGGAATATGAAGCAAATCTTCCGCGCTAGGTCTTTCTAACGGTTCCTTTCGTAACAGACAATAGAGTAAAGTACGAACTATAATAATAAACATAATTTTTCACAAATATTTGGATTTAGTGGTAGATTTATAATGAAATTTATATAATGAAAGAATATAATGGAATTTGAAAAGATCTCGGTTGAGAAATAACTAATGATTCGTTAATAAATAATAACAATAATCTTAATAATCTTATATGTCTCAATAATAATCTCAATAATAATAACAATGACAATAAATAATGGACCACACCTGAACGGGAAATTTTTATATTTGGAGGAATAATAAACCTCACTTTCAAAATTCTTGAGAAAACACTCTGTAGTGTAGTATCCATAAACGGATAACTGTAAACTTGAAAGAAATTAATATTGTAAAAATAATTATCAAAAAAATATTACAATTATTCTTTTAAAAATTGGCAAATTTTTCTTTGCATTAGTCGTGGGCGACTGTTTTCTGCACAATATTTTCTCCTCTTCCTTTCTTAACAGGAATAAACCTGATATTAGGACTAAAACTAAAAATTGGAGCGATTGCTGAGGATTTTGCATTTTTTACCTAAATTGAATCCATGTTGAAAAGAAAAAGCTGATGAGCTATCAAACGACCACATATTCCGAGGCCCACAATATATTTCTAGCAAAATATTTTTTACTTTTATACTAAATGAAAGAAATTAGAATAATGACACTCTGACTCATTTTTGTGCTTGCTTTCTACTTTTCAGGCACGAAAATTTTTGTTATATGATTACGAAGTGTGATCAGTGAAAATAAAAATATTAAGCTATATCAACTCTTCCTACCAAAAATACATTTACCAGAAGGAAACTCTCATGATCACCTCCATTTTCCATCTTCGCTTGATGTCACACAAAGCCCATCGTCTATGCTAGTTATTTCTTCAATATCCATCTCAGGATGCGCCTCAATCCATGTTAAACGTTTCGATTGGAAAATAAATTCCATCGTGAAATCGTGAAATACAGATGGGTCACCATCATGACTTTCAAAGGATAAGTTTACTCCTCCCAGAATCTCAGCAAAGCGTTTGAAATATGCAACAATACATTTACCTTCCAAACAGCAAAATGTAGAGGAGAACACCAAGTGCCCAAACATCAGCTGGACGCCCAGCATATTCAGGAGAACTTTTTATGAGAATCTCAGGCGCAACATATGCCGGACAGCTGTGCCGATCACGCAAACCATCATCACCGACGTTTTTACATACATGCATATCAAAGATATCACGAAATCTAAGACGACTCCTGCAATTGATATTTTTAAACACTGCACATTTTAAATTTAAGTCGTTCATAAATCCAATATAACGAAATCAAAAAATAAAACAATATAAAAATTTTTCTTGAGATTAACGAAAACAAGATAGCAACCATTAATCCTTAATACTCTTAATGCTAATCGTAAACATAGTTAAAGAAAAACTAACAATTCTTCGTCGATAAAAACGAATTTGCGTAATTTTAAATCACGCACGATGATGCCAATAGAATGACAAAATGCTACAGCCCGAACAATTTGCTTAAAAAGTGGTCGAACTGCAGCTTCTGATAATTTATTAGCGCCTATTTTACTTTGTAATGATCCATACTGCCATGGCAAAAATAAAAAACGTTGACCACGATCACTTTCGCATATTTCACAATCCTCGGGCAAAACGAATTCTCTAAAATATAAAAATTCAATTTTTGCAACAACAACAATCATCATTAAGTAAAACGATTCAATTTCGTACGATGGAGTTTAACTTCCATTCCCATTAAACAATAAATCTCATTAAAACCGAAATATAGATATCTGCCAGAAACCTACAGCTTTATCCTCTCGAGAGAGTCTCATTTTAACAGTTTGGTTAGCCACATTAAAAAATGTTCTCTTCAATAAAATTCGAAATTATTTCATCATTCGAGCGAGTCGATGAACTAATTTTCGCATAAACTTTTTTACATAAAAAAGAAGGAAAACGCAAATCCTTTCTATAAAATTGAGGTTAATTATACCTCATTTGATCTACGTCGCCATATTTCCAATATTTATGAGCTTCATTCAGGCGATGTCTCACTGCCATTAATTTACGAAATTTTTCCACATCAATTAACTAAAAAATGAATTAAATTAATGTGGAATTGGTAATCTGCTGAAAAGACATATATTATGAATATGAACAATAAATAATAAAAATAAATAAATAATTGAGGGTAAATATTCAATGTTAAAGAAATCAAAAAGATTTTCATTTAGCAAATCCATAAAAATCGTACTTGACAATTTTTAACAATTTTTCTCTGACTGTGATAAGCATTAAATTCTTTTCCAGCTCCTACTATCTGATATCCACCAACAACCAAATTATTTACATTCGGATGATTATTCTAAAAATTTTGATATGAACAAAACTATGCAGTTTAATCGCTTGACTTAGTGGGTTGTTGTTGTTCAGTTTGGAGCACCGGTGCGAAAATTCTACTCCCGTAGGAGTTCGAAAATTCAGATCATTTAAAAAAAGAAATCCATTATTAATAATATAAAAAAAAAATCGCCGTAGGTATGAATAACGATTAACCTTAGGATCAATATTACGATCGGGACATCCATATGGACTTCTCGACTGACTTTCTATAAGATCATTCAAAACATAATTATCAGTGCGCTGAGTAGCATCTGCGATACGCTGTCGCTTCACATCAATTATATCATCTGGAAATTTTATGTGAAAGCGGTTACCGCAGTAACCCTTAAATCTTTATGCAATTATAAGCAAACAAAAGTAAACTAAAACTTATAAATAATTAATGGGAACTGTCTCTATTAAAATAACAAAGGTAAATTATATGAGAATTTGAATGAATATGTAGTTCATCGATATTACGATTTGTAATTTCAGCTAGCGGCACCTCACAGCCATTTGAACCAGTCAAATAAAAAATAGCACTACCAGGGTTAGCTTACAGGTTAGGCGTAGGGATTATGAACATCCGCACACCACAGATAAAGTGACCAGAAGAAACGGAGAGAAATAACAGCTTATTACGGAAAAAACTTTCCCCAACCGATACATAATTCTATGAAGAGAAATTGGGTTTGTTGAATCTCTTACTTATTTTATGAATTTCCCTTTTTCTAAAGTAAAAAAAAATATGATAATGAAAGATTTCTAAGACTTCCTCATGAAAATTAGACTTTGGAATTAAAACAGACTTTGGGTTTGCGTGGTTATATCTCGGGGTGACTGCGAGTCTTCCGACAATGATATTCGGGGAAGCCTCGTGGCAGCAATACGTTTGCGGCTTAAATTATCATTTGAAGGTGACGATATTAATGAAGTTGTGGTTAGCTGTGGAGATGCATCAACATATGCCGAACATTTCGAGGATACTGATAATGATGATGGCGATGATGCTGATGATGATAACGATTGCGACATTTAAAAAAATGACTGAAAAATCAATGCCTTTGCAAAAATAGTGAAAATTCGCATCTATTTTGCAAACATTTTAGGAATTCTCACCATAATACTACATAAATGAAAAAGTGACTATTACGAAAAGTTGACTATTATTTTTGTCCCCATATTTCCCTCCCTTGTGGGATGCCCCGAAGCATTCTCGTTATTTCCCTATCCAAGATCGTTGCTGCGGTACAACTTACTAGTCTTCCCAATCACGACGTAATACATTTTGGAAAAAAATTGACCAAACCAAAAGCATCTAATAAAACTAATATGATTTGACCAACTAGCGTGAAATTTGACAAAATTCAACAGCCCTCCCCGCCTAACTATTTAGTTCTTTTCCCGACAGCATTTATTACTTCCTCCGCTGGCTTATCGGAGCACAAAAATGCAATGCAACTGTTGGTGATTGAAGTAAAAATGAGTCGCAAGCATCGCTCTGATTTTCGAAAGCTAAGTTTATCCCTGTCGCGAGTGGAACTCTAAAACTGGTGGTACTCTGGCAAAGATATGCTATTCTATCCACGCTTAATTAACGGCTAAACAGAAAAGCTTTCATTCTAATTTCATAACAAATCAATAAATCTAAAAAATAAATTTTTTCACCGAAAGAATTACTTTATTAATTCAAAATCGATATTCAGAAAATTTTGCCAAATTTGCTTAAAATAAATTTAGGAATGCTAGAAGAAAAGCACCGAACGCAGCTGCCAGGCTAAAAGAACAAAAAAACGAACCGGGAAATGAAACTGGGAAAATCCACGAATATAATGGTGAATTGCAAAATTGCAAAATGAGGCGCAATTTAAAAATGCACCTCAATTTTTTTAAAATGCCATTTTTCTAATGTCACCAATTTGCGCAATAAAAAAAATCGTTGAAAGATAAATTTCTGAAAACACTTTTTAGACGAATTGAAGTACCCTTGAGATTGATTTCATAAATGATCCTCGAAATTGATTCCCCAATTATCCCCCCCCCCCCCACCTCACATTCTTCCCCTCCCCATCAATCCCCCTTACAGTATGAAGAATAATTTTCCACATGAGAAAAAGAATTAGCAAGGTAATGAAAGCATTCCCGTTCATCTTCACATCCTCACCTAGCAAGTGCAAATGAACCTCTGCCCGCCTCCCTACCAATCCATCGACTCACCGAACAACCCCGCCACAATCCCCTTATTATTAGAAAGCCAAGGCACACGCAATGCAAATGCGATGCGATCCATTTCCAGTTGACGTCAATTGAATTGCAGAGATTTGATTGGTCGAAAAGTCTTTTTTGTCTAGATAGGGGAGGAGCGAAGTCGCAGTGATCATAGATCAAGTGATTTCATCATCGTCTGACCTACTAAATGAATCGAAGTTGGGGATCAACGGTGGCGGGTGTCAGGTGAATTAATTGAGTGGATGGATTGCTTCGGATGGTTCAAGTGGTTTATGGTTTGGTTACGTAGGTTGGATTCATTAGTTAAAATACCACCATCATCATCTCATTTCGTTTGGTTGCATAGGTTGGGTGAGGTTTGGTTGCTAAATGAACCAAATTCACCAAACCAGTGGATCACGGGGTTATTTCCGGAATTTTAGTGTCTTTACCTGTGGCTCGGAAGTTTATTAAAAATTTATGCTGAGTACGCAAAGAAATGAACCGCAATTCGAGGATTATGAGCCCATTCGCATATTTCTACAAGTTTATGGTTCACACGGAGAATTCACAAGTCGTGGGGTGTAAAATTAGGTTCCACAGATTTCTAAGATTTTGAGAAAAAGATGGATTAAATTCAACAGAATTCAAAACAATATAAGCCTGCATTTGCATTTGTTTGCATAATAAATAAGTGGTCAGGCAGTGGTGGCACTCACCATTCCGCACCGCTGGCTGTTATATTTGATTAGGAAATATTTTTACCAGAGTTCACTTATTAATAAAAGTATAGGTGGACTGGTACTGTCCGGGTTTTTTAATAATAGGTTTACTCTTATCGGCAGTCAGAACTGAATTCCTGCCTCTCAATCATTATTAATCCACTCGGCTGTTCTATCTGTTGTATGTTTCCGCATAATGCTTGATCATAATTTCGTAATTTTTATTTTTTATTGCATGATATTTGCTCATAACTTCCGTGCAATTGTTTACGTAATATTCGTACGTGATTTTATGTAATTGCACTATATTCACGTAAGATTACGTAATGTTACGTGGTTTTTGCATATCATTGCGTACTGGTTACGCATAATTTCACATGCATTTGATTATCCAGCACTTTGTTATATTTGCGTACGATTGTGTAACAATTTCGTAATTTCGTAATACAAAAAAGAGAAACCACGGAAAAAAAAGTGATAAAATTCATATAAATGCATTACTGCAATACATAATAAAAATGCATGCATAATGCGTGATGCGTTTGATTGCATTGCATTATAATAATATTAAGTGCATGCTATTTTTTGAAATTCCAAATTTTCACAGCCTTATTTTTAGAAAAAATAGATTAAAAATAGATTAAAAAAATAGATTAAAAATAGATTAAAAAAATATTTATTATCGTATCAAACAAGCAAAAGTGTCAAATGATAAGTTTTTAACAAATGATAAGCAAAAAGTCTCTCTTCTAAAAAATGAGACTTTTAACTAAATGCTTATCAATTAAAATAATTATGTCTGGAAGGAAGGCTTCGCCTTCGAAAAGCGACAATTGGTCATTTTTCACTGGTTTGAATTTTTATATATTTTTTTTTGCTGGTGATAAAAAGTTATTTGCAAATTATTTTTTTAGACAATTGAGCGATTCTTAAATGATAATTGATAATAATTATTTTAGATTTTATCATATGAAGATGTGAAGATAATTCGATCAGGAGAATCGATTAGAGCTATTTTTTAAAAATTTTCCATAAAGTCCAATACTTCGCATGTGAATGGAACCTTGTTATTTGCCAGACCTTGTAGTGCGAGGCGTTGAAAGCAAAATTGGCCAGTAGAAACGTGTATTTTCTAAGGTCAAATAAAATTTTGAAACTCTGGTCGATCTACCAGGATTAGGGAATGCAAAAAGTGAAACTTAATTTCAGACTTGGCATTGTATCAAGAGGCTTGGATATTTCTTGTCACCAGTGGATATAGCCAAACCAGTAATGAGGATGAAGGTCAAAATTGTTGAAAGAATCACAGTGTCTTTTTTGTTTGATTGTTTTCTTTCTTGAATTTCAGGTTGAGAACCATTGTATAATTAAATTAACTTCACAAATAAAAATAAGAATTCCAGAAATTTGATTTTTATATAAAAGCCATTCTTCATTAAAACGAATAAATGAATTTTTATGATAAATTTTAGGGGGGGGGGGTCAGGGTGGCCGAGTGGATAATGTCATATATTACTGTACTTGGAGGTTTGGCTTTAGCGCGCGACACGAATAAATTTCTTCATAAAAAGCCCAGGTGAGATTGGCAATTCGTTTGTTCTTTGTCGTAGAGTGCTCTAATTGTACACACTATTCGCGATTTTTGTTACGCGAAGTTTGGCTTAACCGAGTAATATTCGCGAAATCCGTAGAATTCATTCGCAAATCGAAAGAAATATATAAATTCAGAATATTATCAGATTTTATCAGATTTATCAGATTATAAAATATTTATATTATTGAACAATCACTATTAATAAATTAATATTTTTATTCGATATCATCATTTTTAAATTTTAATTTAATTTTAATTTTGGTTAACGTTTAAAGAGGGGAAAGGGGAAGGGAGAAACGAGAATGGGGGAGAGGGAATGGAATGGATTATTTATTATTCGTTCTGCTTTTGGACTTCGCCATTAGGCATTTCCGCGATATTTGAAAGAGCCGTTTTCTTTTATGATTTAAATCGTATAAATATTTAAAATTATTTTTGAAAATATTATTATTAAATATTAAAAATATTTTCTTCATAAACATTTTATTTTAAACGTATTTGAGGATTCGTCTCCTGGACCATTTCGGATTTAATTGGCTCCATTGGCTATAAGCGTAATGCACCTTCAGGCCTTTTTTTTAAGGCCCTATCCTGCTAATTAGCCTGGCTTTCATTTTCATTTTTTGTATATATATGTATGTATTTGTACAGATTTAAAAAATATTTTAATGAACGTAAAGTAATCCCTTAATAAAAAGAAAAAAGAACGTAAATATATAAAAAAACCGAATATTATTAAATATTATTTAAATATTATTATAATAATATTAATATTAAATTAATATTAAATTAATATTAAATATTGTATTGTTATTATTAATATTATTTTAAATATTAATAATCTGTACAAATACATATATCCTTAAATATTATTTGATTTTTTAACTTATAAATGCAAATATTTGAAAAATTTTTTTATATTTTATAAAATGATATCGTTTAGTTCGGTTGTTTTCATATTTTTATTTATCTATAAATCAGCGAATTCGTTGGATGAAATTATCGATATGCATATTCAAGGAATGCCTACATCTACTGATGTTATTTTTTATTTTTAAATAATAAAATTAATAAAAATATTTAAAATTTAAATTTTAAATAAAATTTCAAAAATTATAAATTATAGTAATGAAAGGTCGAATAAGCAGCTCAATAGGTTGTTGCTCTTATTTCAAAGCGACTCACGGTGGATAGCGTTAACCTATACTTATATCGCCAAATGGCTAACTGGCCAGTCTGACAAGTCAGTTGAGCGAGCCTAACCAGAAAGGCTTTTAGCGAAAAATCATGCTAATAGTATGAGTACAAAAGTGATATTTCTAATTTCGAGCAAAAAATCTTTGTCTACAAACTCGACAATACTCTCTAAAGCTTAAGTGATAAGTGATAAAGTGGTGGTTGATTGGTGGATAAATATTTCGTTTGTATTAAACTTAAGCAATATAGGTTCTTTGCCTTTTGAAAATAGTGAATTTGTCATTAAAAATCGAATCCGAATGGTGCTAGTAACTTATCGTAATTTTTGTAATGAAAACCAGCTAGACCAAATGGCTATTTGATATTTTTTTGAAACACTATGATCACAAAACGTTATTTTTTATAATAATAACTCTTGTTTGGTTTGCTGGACTGGCCTATCTAATTTGTAATTTGGAAAATTTTGCCAAGGAGTCAATAGAAGAGTGTTTGAGTCACCATAAACCACTGGGAAACTTCAGGCGTTTGCTTTTATTGAGAATAGAACTCGAATATCGATATTTCGAAATGAGAGCAATAACCCACTGAACCATCCATTTTTAATAATTCAAATAATTTAGAATTTCTTATAAAAATTATAAAAAAATTATTTATATTTTGAAGATGAACAATTTATATCAAATGGTCGATTTACTGGAAACAAAAATTTGTCTAACTGAACTAACAAAATTTTTTGGCAACGAACTTCTTTTCGATTTATTTTGTTCATCAAATGAAAGCAATTTAAATGGAAATAAAATAAATTTGAGAAATATTTCGGTTAAAATGTTTTTTATCAATGAATTAATTCAATTATCACGTTAATCAAAAAATAAGCTAAATCTCGAGTCTCTATTCGGATCAAAGCTCTAATAGAAATAGTATAAATTTATCAGTAAAAATGCGGTGCTTGGGATTCATAGAAATATAAATCCACTAGTAAAAAATGCGGTGCTTAGGATGCTTAGGATCCATATATACTTCTATCGTCAAATAATAATTGCCTGGTCAAATTTTTTCATACTACTAATATTCAGTGGAACGAAAATCCTAAACAAAAATTGTAAAGTAAGACAATTTCGTCGCTTATCGATGGGCCATATCAGCATTTATTTGAATTTTATTTTTAGTTGTAAGGATGATAAGGATGATAAGGATAATGATCGATATATATTTCATTCTATTCGCCTTTAGCAGCTTTGATTTTTCGTATTTTTTCGCAAGAAAAAAATCCCTACAAATGGTGTAATTTTCTTTAAAAATTAAGATAACCATTGATATCACCAAAAGATTTCTTATATTTCCTTAGTGCGCCTTCGAACTCATTGTTGATATGCCTCATCCAACTTCCATAATTTTTGACTGCCAATATAAACCTCTTCATCCAGATCCCATCTTTTCATAATCATATCTTTACAATTTTTTATTGGCAACAATGATCGTATTGATTTGATGATGGGAAGGTTTGAGGAAGGAAATACAAATATTAAAGGATAAAAGGGAAGGTTTTGGGAAGGAAATGCAAATATTAAAGGATAAAAATCGCTCTTGGGGAATTGAAGAGGCCAAAGAAATTTTAAGATGATGCAAAAAAAAGCACACCAAAATTGGAGATAATAAGGGCCATCAGCGAGATTAAGGGAGATCGTAAAAAATGGGTTTCATGAAATCTTTATTAGGCATTATAGTGGGTTTTTACAGAATACTACTTTGTTGTAATAAAAAGCACAGTAGCACAGTTTGAAATATTTCAGAGGATCACTGACACCACTTCGAGATTAAAGAAGTTAAAGAGATTTGGGGAGAAATTATAAGCGGTTCTATGAAAATTGTTAATAAGCTAAGCGATATCTAGGGAATTAAGATAATATTAGATACGGCTTTAGGCAAATGTGGTTCCACTGATTGGATATAGCAAAAGAATTTAATGAGGTAACGTGGAATGCAGATTATTCCGAGTCGGTTTCCATATAGGAAATATAATATAAAATGTGGATGGTGGTTAGACATTTGGATAAAAGGGATCTAAAGAACAACGGAAAAGGAAAAATGAGAAGTTGGTGAGGAAGAAGTGTTAAAAGAGTATTTAAAGGAAGGGTTTCGTAAAATATAAGGCGGGTTTTGCATGGATATAGTTTTTTTTCTAAGCATATATAGGCAAAGAATTATATAATTTAGAAAAATAACTCAGTGTTTAATATCACTAAAGTTCCAATTGATTTTAATTATTATCGAATGATAATTGAAGAAAATTTTTACGGGTTTTTCAAAATTTCATGGAAACAAAGAGGCCATCCATCTTGGTGATAATAAAGTAGTGGATTAATTTAGAGCACCAGTGAGATTCTATTCCCCACAAAAATAAATATGTCTTTCAAAAATCCGGGTATCGCTGGCGATTCACCAATAATTCTACCATTAAGTGTATGTCTGGTCCGACAAGCCCAATGGTGTCAGCGTCACCAGATTTGATGAGTATACTAAGAAAGAAAAAAAAGAAATAAGGAATGGAAATTTTTAGCAAATAGAAGTAACCCAGTGCATCATGAAAATAAATAAAACAAAAGAATCGATTCATTTTAAAATTGATTGCGAAAAACCCGGCGAAGAAACAAGCATAAACACAAACATACAATCAGGCGCTTATCATTTATTATATCAATATCAACCGAATGATGGACAAATTCATCGTTATCAGCATTATCAACATAATTTTCTAGATCATTATCGTTTCATTTTATTCCCGCATACACTTTCTTGGAAACCGTTTTATTTTCGATTTTATGGTTCGACTTATTTTTTCTTCCTTCTTTCATCTAATAGGCATCATAAATTAATTATCATTAATTATCGCTCGATCAAATCGATGTGCAACATTTAATTATCACAAAATTACTAAGGAAGATTCCTCTTAAAATTCATTAAGGGAATTGATAAATTAACTAATAAAGCTAACGAAAATTATTTTATTATTAAATGATAATAGAAGTAATAACTAACAAAAACAATAATAATAGAAATAATAAAAATAATAAAATAATAATAATAAAATAATGTTAACGGCAATGATAATTATTAATTACGAAATCAATGCAAATAACAATAAAAATAGTAATTATTAATAAATATAATAAATAGTATTAACATTGATAAATAATAGTGATAACAGTGATAAATATCCAATAGTTTTATAAATCTCTTTTAATAGATAGTTTTTCACAAATTCGAAGATTTTCGAAGGAAATATGGCAATCATGCGGTAATCATATATTTGTGATAATTTCCTTAGGCTCGAAATTTATTGCTATTTTCAGGTGCATGCATTGGTGTTATTTTATTCCTTATCGTTCTATTAATTTGCGTACCAATTTGTTTTTTTATTTGTTGTTATAAATTATTTCCTGGATTATTCCCAAAGGTTAGAATTTAGAATCATTGTTAAAATAATTAAAATAATAGTAATAACTAATACAAAAATTATAATAATATATCATAAAAATAAAAAAATTATAAAAATAATAATTATGAAAATAATAATAATTATTATTATTATGAAAATAATGATAATAGAACAACAGTAATTAATTGTATAAGAACTATATGCACGAGAGATTATTTGCTTTGACTGGTTATTTGATTTGATTTAATAAATTTATCATTAAAAATGAAGCCAATCCCGAACTATGTTGCTAGATGATCGTAAAATTGTCACTCATTTCTAAAATTATTTTTAGATATCTCATCTTAAACGAATTGGATATGTCAGCGATCGGCGACAAACTACTCATGTGCCTACTTCATCTACAGGAAGAGTTCAGGAAAAATCGCAGATTACAACGACTAAACGAGACGCAACCATTTCTTCTCTAGCTCCAACTCAACCTTCTAAAGAAAGCGAATATGCTGCGATGCAATTCGATGAATCTCATATTCTTCGACTCAAAAAGGAAGCGGAAGGTGTTCATGCATCTAAAGAAGGAAGTAAGCTCGATGTTGATATTTTCAAGTCCGTAAAAAAGAGCGGAGTCGATCAACGAACTCTAATAAGCGATTATATAAAGTCGATGGATGAAAAAGCTCTTCAACAACCTAAGAGGAGCGTATATATCGAGCAGAAACTGAAAAGGTTTGACTTCGATGTAAAGGACCACAACGCAATGAAATGAAATCCATTGAGAAATTGAAAAATTTATAAGAAAAATCGGATTAAATTTCAGCAACAATTTTATAAAATCCTTTAAGCATCTATGCCAAACATTTGTTTTATGTTCAAATCTTTAATTAAACGACTAAAATAAAGATTTAGAAGGATTCATCCGATAACATCCTAGAAAAATAGTTATGGGCTCAGTGGGAAAATAACTGAACTATCGAGAATCGTGGCTTGAGTTCGAATCTAGCCGACGCTAGCCGTGTAGTCTAAGGGATGCCAGCAATGCTCATGAAGTTTTACTCACCGCAGGAATAAACCTATCTAAAAATTCAAGCGGTACCGGCAACCTATTTATTTATTTATTTCTATCACCGAAAGACTACTTGTCTGCTTCGATAAATCAGCGAAGCGAGTCCAACCAGCAATGATAATTGCTCTTCAAAAAAATAGCCTGGAAAAATAGGTAAAAAATATAAAATATATATTATTTATTAATAATAATAAAATAAATCATATAACAATGACTGTTAATAATAATAATAAACAAAAGTATTTAATAGTAATAACAACAATCAACAACAATTAAAAATAATAAAAATTAATAAAAAATTAAAAATTAAATTAAAAATTAATAATAGTTGTGAATAATAATAATTAATGATAAAATAATAATAATGATAATAATGAATGATAAAATATTGATGATGACAGCAATAATAATGATAATAGTAGTAATTAATGCCAATAAATAACAGTATTTAATAGTAGTGATTAACAGTAGTAATAGTAATAATGGTAATAATAAATAATAAAATAATATTAATAATAATAGTATTAATGCAAATAATAATAACAAATCCTGTTTATGATTCTATCGAACGAATTTTACCATTAAATAAAATTTTTAAAATTTTCGTCCAAACTATCATAAATTTATTGCAGAAACAAAAATGATAACTTTTATCACTATATATATCTAAATTTAAAATTAATTCAATTATATAAGAGTCCAACAAAAGGGCAAAAATTGAATTAAAATCAAGATCAAAACCATTTCTGTCTAGGCTCGCTCTATTGGCTTATGAGACAAATTTTACTTGGTGATAAAATTATATATGTGGATCCCCGTATCATCTGGGTTTTTTAAAAATAGATTTCTTCATATTTGAAGTAGAGCCCCATCATCAGCGCACTGAATTAAAGGCCATTTTATCTAAGTTCATTCGAAATTTTATAAATTTTATAATTAAATTTTCATGATCACTGAATATTAATCATTCATTTTATGATAGTCTTCTAATATTAAATATCTTCAGAGTGAGAAATTTCTAAATATTTTTTTTATTGGTATTATATTCGAAAATTATAATCGAAAAAAAATTTATAGCGAAGTCATGGAAAAAATTTTCCAGAAATCCTTTATGTGTTCTTAAATTTCCATGAATCTAACTTGAAGGAATAAAATTTTCTTTATTTTACTTTTTACTTTATTTCTCCGCCAATTCATATTATCCGGAAATCTATACTTTTCGATTAAAAGAAAGTGCCATCTTTGTGGCAATGGAACTAACTATTCAACAAAAAAAGTTACGAATGAATAAAATATTTTCTAAATTAATACTGAAAAGCTTATTATATGTTTTGTGACGGACAATAATGGAATTAATGCTTACGGTGATAAGTAACCAAAATTTTTATTTTTTTAGACCATAAATTATCTCAGATTTATTTTAGGTAAAAATAGCTTTAGGGAAAATAGAATCTTTAAGGACATTGTTGGTTTATTAATCAATAATCCACTGAAAAAAGTGGAAAACAGGAAAAAGATATCAAAATTAACAAAAATAAAAATAGTTCCAATGTAACATTATAATCGTCACTTTTATATTTTAATAATTTGAAATAATATTCGATAAGTCCAAAATTATAAATTGGCATATTTTAAATTTTTAAAACAAATTTATTTAAATTTAATATGTAATATAAAATATATTTTAATTTAATATAAAATGCAAATAATATAAAAAAATCAGAAATGATCTATTTTGCAGACAATCAAAGAATAGGATATCGATGATAAATATAATAATAATAATAACAGTAGTGTGATAATAATTATTAATATTACAATTATGATAATCATGGGAGCTAATACATTTTCCTCTATTTGCTAAACCTCGTAATGGTTGGCATCAAAAACGAGGTGGACCAATCAAAACCTGGTCTGAAACAGTTAAAAAAGAATTTAAACGTACAGAAGCACCTGCGGTATATGAACTTAGACGACGAAAAAAGAAATGGCTTCAATTACTGCCAAAGATGGTATCAGTAGGCGCAGCTTAAAAAAGCCTTATAGCCAGCGGGGCCAGCATAACCAGCAATGGTGAGAGTTGTTGGAAAAAGAAAATAAAAATAACAATAACAATAATAACAATATTAAAGTAAAAGTAAAATAATTATAATGATATGCAATTAGTAAAAAATTATAGCAATAATAGGATAAATCAAGGAAAATTAAATTTTTATCAATAAAATTAAATCTTTATCAATAAGATAAGTTCGAATCTATCGCCGGTACCGAAAGAAAGTTCATCAGTGCATCAAATGGATATAAATGGATATAAAGTAAGATTGTTGAATTGGGTTTTAATGGTGGTTTTAGTTGCGATTTTTCTTAGATAAATCTATAAATCTTTGGAAAAATAGAATTATTTGAACCACATTCATAAATACATAAATTTTCGAGTGGATAGAATAACCGAGTGGATAGAGTTACTGTGTCAGATTACTCCGTCGAAAAGCTAAGGTTTGGCTTTTGCATGCGACACGAATAAGCTTATTATTAAAAAGCCCAATTGAGACTAGCGACTGGCGATTCAGTCGCTTTTCCTTGTTGCAGAGTGTTGCAGAGTGTAGCAAAAATTTTTTAATCGCGCTAATCACCTATGGAAATTTTTCAAAAATTATTATTTTCTAATATTTGTTAATTTTTAATAAATTTCATTTTTTATTATTAATAAAAAAGTTAATTTACTTATTTATTAATATTTTTAATATTTATATTTATTAATAATTATTTTTCTGTAAATATATTTAGAAAATATATTTAAAGAAAATTTTGAAAATTATTTTATTCAATTGAAAATTAAAAATTTTTAATATTTTAATTTTTGTGACTTTTTGTAAAATCTTTTTTTTTGCAATAAATTTTTTATAATAAAGCATAATTTTTTATACAAAATTTTTGCCCATCATTGCAATTCGCCTGGAAACAATTGCCTATCCTAATTATTTGTCAATCGCTGTCAACCTCGTCCTCGTCTTCTTTCCAACAGATTGCCGCACTACTGCTTCGATTGATTGGCTCTGGCAGGCAATTAAAACATTCCATCCAACGAAAATACTTTAGTTTTTAATTAGCTCAAATATTTTGCATTATTTGCATTAAATAGGTTTTCTTTCGTTTTCTAAAATTTATTTATTCATATTTTTTCATATTTCACAAATTCATATTTTTTTATTCATTCATTTTTTCGAGTTTTGTTTGTTAAAATAATTAAATTTTAAATTTAATTTATAAATTTAAATATTAATTTTAAAAAATTATTTAATAATAATTTTTATTAACATGATAAATTGAATGAATTCAAATCGCACTAAATAGCAAAATAAATTAAAATAAAATAGAAATAAAATAAATAAAATAAAATAAAAATAAAAAACGAAATCTCGAGTTTCGCTTATTTGTGTTGCGCTAATCGCACAATATTCGCGATTTTCGCTACGTCGTCTCAACTGAATAATTAATTATTCGCAGAATTCAAATTTAAACCAAAAGAAGTACAAAATATGAAAAATTGAGAAATATTATTTATAAAATCATGAGATATTTATATTAAATTTGTATTTATTAATAAAAACAATATTTATTTATAATTGATATAATTATTATTTTTATTAAATTTTAAATTTGCAGAAAAACATATGTTTGGCCACTCAATTATGCTAAGCGTATCACTCATAAAAGTTTAGACATTTTAGGTTATTGGTTACAGTCGAGCGAGCGGTGGTGCGGGGATTTTTTTATTATTCGCGATTAGGATTTTGTGACGTTTTAGGACTTTGTGAGGAGATGGTGGATCTTAATCCGTAACTCGAAGGAATTTTAAATTATGTGGCCTTAAATGTATGATTTAAATTATATTTCGTAAAGGATCAGTGAATTGTTTCAATATAATTATTCGCCTCTCCTGGTTCACTTCTGATTTGATTGGCTCCAATGATTAATTGGATAAGGCATTTCCAACTATTTTTATTTAAGGCCCCGTCTGAAATTAGGCCTTTTCCTATTCTTTTAATATTGATTGATTTTATTTTTTATCTTTTTTATAAATATTTATATATTTTTATATATATTTAATATATATTTTTTGATATATCATTGTGTTGATTTAAAAAATTTGAATAAAAAATAAATAAATTCATAATAAATAAATAAATATCAATAAAAAAAATAATGTTAAAATTTTTTGGTTTATGAAGTTTGTGAATGAATTCAAATTTTTAAAAAAATTAAAAATTTTTTTCAATAATTTTCGAAATGATATCGTTTAGCTCGGTTGTTTTTCTATTTTTATTTATCTATAAACCAGCAAATTCATTGAATGAAATTATCAATATGAATATTAGAAAATTGTCGATATCTAATGATGATGTAAGTTTGTTTTGTTTTGGAATAAAAAATATTTAAAATTAATATTTATAAAATTATATTAATGGAGGATTGAATAACAATTCAATGGTTTAATGCCTGAAGCTTAGGTGAGAAAGGTGATTGGTTGATTGATGAACAAATATTTCAAGTCAAGCAGCGAAGGTTCTTCTTTTCCCTTAAAGGCAATAAATCTATCGGTAAAAATCGAATCCAGTGGTGCTAACTTATCATAGCTTTTATTTCTTAATGATTCTCTAAAATACTATGATTAAAAAGAGAATCAAAGGAAGGAAAGGAAGATCAAAGGAAGAAAGGAGGAAAAAAAAGGAAGAAAAGAAGAACCTTGTTCATTCATCCATGGTGATGCTGTAAACAGGCCTCACTTTTCCTCGTCTGGCTCACTCCCACGGAGCCAAGTGGTACTAAAAATATAGTCGAGTACCACATCAATACCCACATTTTCTTGCGACATGTTTATATTCTAAGTTCATTAATACATTAGAATTTTGGATGAAAATAATTGAAATTAATATTTTTAATTAAAAAATTTAATAATTCATAATTAAAATAGTTTAAAGATGAAAAATTTATTCCAAATGATCGAATTACTGGAAAAAAAAATTTGTCAAACTGAATTAACAAAATTTTATGGCAACGAACTTCTTTTCGATTTATTTTGTCCAACAAATCAAAGTAATTTAAATGGAAATGAAATGAGTCGAAGGAATATTTCGGTTAAAATTTTTTCCAATATCATTCATATATTTTATAAATCAAAAATTAGCTAAATTCCGAGCCTATTCGGGCCAAGTTTGTGTGTGACTGAGAGAAATCACTGAGAAGAGAAATCTTTAAATGCGCATTACTAAAAATTTCGATGCTTACCAACCACCGTCCATTTTAATCGTCAAATATTTCCCAGCTAAAATTATTTCTTATATTATTGATATATAGTAGAACGAAAAGCCTAGGAACAAATTACCACTTCATAATGTATGGTCATTTCGTTATCAGTGGATAGAGGATAGTGATATGAGTGGCCGTTCAACATTTATCTAAATTTTATTTTTAATGATTGTGAAGTTGAAAAGATTGGAATCTATTCCATCCCGCTAACATTTAACATTAGCAGAAAACGATTCAATAATCGTAATTGAGGTTATAGAAAAATTCCATTAGTCTAAGGGAAGGAAAGTGGGTTTAGAAGAAAAAAATAGAGATATTAAAGGATTAAAATCCCAGGGAATTATAGAGGCCAAAGTGAATTTAAGACGACATTTTAAGACAAAAAGTCAGAGACGTTAAACTTGCACCTTGGGGAAGATCTCACTAGTTTATAGATATTCAATATAGTTCAGCCAACTTCACTACAGTAAGTCGAGGTTTTTCAGGAATTCTAGTAGATTTTTTAAGAAAATATACAAAGAACCATATTTTAGAGAATCAGAAATGAATCTGTGGAAAAAAATTAGTTGGATTTGATGAAAATAAAGAATTTAAGGGTATTTTTTGGAGTGATAATCGGTTCTAAAAAGACTATCATCAAGGGAGTATTGTGGTGTATATCTGCGACGATAATAAAAAGCGTAAGCTTAAGGTAATATAAGGTAATGGGGCATAGCAAAATGTAGCTAGCTTTCGAATTAGTTTCCCAGTAAGGAAATATAGCCAAATATATTTGGGCCTGAGATTAGAATGGCTCAGTGAATTATTGCTTAGTTTATAGCACCAATGTTGAGGTTCCTTGCGGAAATGAACTTGTCCAAAAATCTGAGTGATGCTGGCGGCTTACTTATTCTTCTATCGCCAAAAGACTCCCGGGCATATTTGTCCAGTGCAACAGACCAATAAAATGAGTCTAACTAAATGCTGGGCCCTTAAAAAAAAAAAAAAAAGATTGGGTCTAAAAGGAGATTGTTGCTATGACATTAAAACGAAAGACAACAATGGATATGAAAGTGGTTATGGGGAAATTGGAATTTAATGTGGAAGAAATAATACGGCGAGTTTTGTATGATATTTTCTTCTCTGGACAAAAAATTATTAATATATTAATATTTAATTTAGTATAATTTTAATATTTAATTTAGTATCATTTGGAGAAATAACTAGTATGATTAAAGTTCCATTTGATATTCAAATTGCTATCGAAAAAATTTTTTTAGAAATTTTATTTAATCATGGAAATAGTCATTAGTGGGAGCAAAAAGTAGTATGGATTAATTATTCTCATTTTGGAGCGCCAATAGGTTTCTATTCCCTACAGAAAGAGCTATCTTCCAAAAATCCTGGTAATATTGGCGATTCACCAATAATGCTATCATCAGATGACTTCTTGACAAAATTTGTCTGGTCCTAGAAACCAATGGTACCAGCCTCACATGATATGGATATAGGTATGTTGAGTATTCTTAGGAAAAGAAAAATGAGAATAAAGAAAGGAAATTTTTTAGCACACAGCAGAAGTAAACTACTGCATCATGAAAATAAATAAAACAAATGAAACGATTCACCTTGAAATTGCTTGCCAAAAACCTGGTGAGAAAACAAGCTCATACGTGGACTCAAATTTAAATGCACAACCAGGCGTTTATCAATTATCATATTTTTCATATCAACCGAATAGTGGACAAGTCTATTGTCATCAGTACAACGAACATGATTTTGGACAACATTATCGTTTTATCGTATACCCGCAGGCTTATGGTTGGCTACCGTTTTACGGTGGATATTATGGTTTGATTTCATTTTTCTTCTTTCTTTCATCTAATAGGTATCATAAATAATTATCAATGAACTGATATCAATCTTCAAGTACCACAAAATCACTTTAAGATTCATTAGGATTCGATTTACGATCGTTCATGAAAACCAATTAATTAATCTTTTTCCTATTCTTTAAAATATTATTTTATTATTAAAAAAAAGATCATTTATAATAATAACAATAAAATTGTAATAATAATAACTAGTATTGATAACAATTATAATGATATTAACTACATAATGATATTAATTATAAGGATAATAATAGTGATAATAGTGATAATAATAATAAATATCAATGGCTGCCATAAGCCTTATTTAATAGATGGTGTTTTTACAAATATTTTTACAAATTCCAAGATTTTGAATGAAAGATATTGTGGCAATCATGTGGAAATATATTTATGAAACTTTTTTTTTTTGTTTGATTCGAAATTTATTAGCATGGAATTTTTCGCAGTGCTGAACTGTGGTTAAATGATAAAAAAAAATATAATTTTCAGGTCCATGGCTTGGAGGTAGTTTTATCATTATTATCCTATTAATTTGCCTACCAATTTGTTTCCTTCTATGTTCGGGATTTTTTCCAACGGTTAACATTATTCTTAAGGCAATGAAATAAAAAAAAATAAATATAAAAAGTATAATAATAACAATAATGATCTGCAATAAGAATTAGGTACCTCAGATTTTATTTATCTTGACTAGTATAAATCCGCCATTAAAAGTGAGATTCGAATATGTACTGTGGAACAACCTATGCATCATATTCAATAGTTAGCAGTAAGCAATAGATAAAAGCGTTTCAAAAGAGTTCATCATTTCTTAGCCTAGTGTAATTATTTAATTATTCGGTAATTATGAATACCATTGTGCATTCATTCTTTCCAACTCTTTACTGGGTATTTCTGGATTGTCTGGTACCATTGTATGCTAGAATGGAACCCTTTAATCAAGAGCCTCTAATAAAATCCAGATTCAATAATTTATTACCAATAACGATGAAAACTGTGTTGCTTGAATTGATAAACACGCTAATCGTACCATTGTTTATATATGCCTCATTTCCATAATTATTTGTAGATGATAAGACCTAATATTATACGTTTTGGATATGCCAGCGATCAGCGACGAACCATTCCTATGACCACTTTTCCAACGAGAACTATCCATGAAAAATCGCCACAAAAGCATGATTCGAAAAAAATGAAAAAAGTCACAACTAAACTAGATGAAACCGTTTCATCCGTACCTCTCACACAATCTTTTCAAGAATCCCGTCAACGAACTATTCCAATTCAATATGAAGCCAAAAGGAAAGAAGAAGTAGTTGTTGCTGTTCATGGATCTAAAGAAGAAAGTGAAATCGAAAACCTTACTATTCCAAAATCGGAAAAGAAAAGCGGAGTCGATTTTAATGTTGCTAAACCTGAAAACAATATAGAAGCTCGCCAAATTCCAATCAGTGATTATATAAAACCATTAGATCAAAGTCCTTTTGAACCACGCAAAGACAGTGCGTATGTCGAGCAAAAGCGAATGGATATGTTGGATCAGAAGCAAGTAAGGTTCGACGTCGATGACCAAGCAAAGGATTCCGCAGTGGTGTCGACAGCAGATGAAATGAAATCCATTAATACAGAATATCAAAGTGTGAAAACTGATTCTATAAAAAATAAATAAGAATAAAAATTTTAGAAAATTATGCCCAACATAATATTTCATATTAATAGCCTTAAAGAACAGGTAAAAATATAAAAAATATAAAGAAAATATTTATTAATAATGATAGTAATTAATGATGAATGAATAAAATGTTAACGAAAAACAAATAATAATAACTAGAATAAAATTAATAAATTTTAATTAAAAATTATAATTAACGATAATGATAACGATTAATGATAATAATAATGATAATAATAATAATAAATGGTCAAAAATAAAAATAAAAATGCGAAAAATAAAAACTAACAATAATTTGACAATTATCATTATTATAGTAATAATAGTAATAATAAAATGATAAAAAAATGATAATAAGTAATTAATGATAATATTAACAATAATAATAAATAATTGCGAAAATAAAATAACAAAGAATAAAATAAATAATAATGGTAAAAATATTATAAATATGAAATTAAGTATCATTAATCAAGTATTATTAAAAGTATTATTAATCAAAAAATATATACACAATAACAAACGATGCTGTCCATGATTATTTCGAATAAATTTTTGATATTTTTGGCTAAACTTTCAAAACTATTCTCTACTTCCTGCTCTGTTAAGCAGTTCGCAGTTGCAAATATACGGCACAAGCGATTCATCTATATTCAGCCGAAAAAATAGATAATCTATCGTTTTGAATTCCTTATTCTCATATTTTGGGATCCTTTTAAGACGCTCGGATTATATTTATCCCATGCATCACCGTGCTGAGGGTATCATGCACATTGGAAGATGCATAAGACCAGACTCTTTCACCATGGAAACACTTGGAGCTAGAGCTACAGGTAAGCATAGAGCAGCTACCTTCGCATACTATGACAGCTTTAAATCCTTCAAAGACACGGAAATAAAGGAAGAAAAACAAATCCAAATCCAGACTTATCTTACTTCAGATATGAGGCTAGGCAAATTTTTAGAAATCTAAATATTACATAATAGCAATTAATTGACTCCAAACGCAGAAAAGATAATCGATCGCTTATAATCAGCTAATATTTTTTATGACCATAAATTATCTGAAATTTTTTTTAGATCAAAATAGCACTAAGGAATTATTTTGTTGATTTATTGAATTATAATCCACTAAAACAAGTGAAGAACAGGAAAAAATAAGAGAATTAATAAAGATAAAAAGATGTTCTAATATCACAATCGATCGTTATTGCAGATTTCTATTATCTGCAATAATATATAAGGTCTTCAAATTTAAAATATAAATTGGCACAAATTTTCAGGAATATTTTAATAATAAAATTAGAAATGATCGCATTAATAGTTCAGAGATACAAACAAATACAAGTGAATATAAGGGAAATGTTGGACAATATATTAGATGAAAACAGTGAATAGAATAATATGTTTATATGTAATATGTATAAATTACTGATAATATTAACAAACCAGTTGATAGATAAAGAATAATTCGCAATTTTTACAAATAAAAAATTATAATAACATGCAAGATTATTCCAAAACATTTTATCTAAAATATTTATAAAAAACGTAAAATATAAAAGAACTTGGAAATTATATTGTTCAATAATGAAATAAACAAAAAATATCGAAAACAAAAACAAAATTTGAAAAAAAAATTTGCCAATTAAAAATGCTGATTCTAGGATCTGTAAGAGAAAGTGAAAGTGACTAGAGGATGTATTAACTAGAAAATCGACAAAAATGAAACCCGTAATAAATTAAATCACAACTCCTTCACGTAGTTCCCAGGAAACAATCCTGTTCGATTATTCATTCGCCCTTGCCACCATCCAGAAGCATCTAAAACAAATTAAGAGCTTAATAATCAAAAAATAGTATATCATTGAAAAGAATAAAAATATTGGGTGATAAGAAAAATTAAAATAGCAATAACAATGCTAAATAAAAATTAACAACAATAATTAATAATAATACAACAGTTGTCACAATAAGAAAAAATAAATTATAACGAGAATAACAATAATATTATGTCATAAAAACGATAATATAATCAATAAAAAATAATAATAGGAATAAATCAAGTAAAATTAAAATAATAATAGCAGAAAAGTGTAAAAAACCTTTATTGATAAGTTCAAATCTATCACCAGTATCGAAAGAGAGTTCGTCAGTATCTTGTGCATCGTATGGATACAAAGCTTCAACTAAGAATGCTGGTTTGGGTTTTAATGGTGGTTTTGGTTGCCTTGTTGCCTCTTTTCCTCTATGAATCTAAAAATCTTTGTGATAATAGAAGTTTTTTTGACCTAAAACATAAGAAAATATTAAATTTAATGGAAAATATTGACGAATTATAAATGAATTCTTTAAAAACATTGTTCGATGCTGGATAAATTCGATGAGCATTAACAGATGAATCGTGTGCTGATGGCACGAAGTGATTATTTAACAAGGCGCGATTATGCATAGAACGTAAATTATTCTTCTTTTGAACATAGCCGACAAAACCTGTTTTTTGTAGGCCTGGTTCTAAAAATTAAATTGAGAAGAAATAAGCCAGAAAAAAAATGATATAGTCATATTTCCAATTTAATTCAAGCATAACATTTTACAATTAAAATAAATATCTTAATCCAAGCAGAATTAATAATTTTATTAATATTTTGATATTAATTGATATTAATTTAATATTTATTTACTTCCTTAATTAATATTTGAACAATAAGCAAAAATTAATTGTCCATTTTTTGAAATATTTGAATAAAAATTACTTGAGTTATTTGGTAAGCCTGGCCCAATGTGGACAAATAAAGTTTTCCCTTTGGTGTGAAGCTGAGTTGAATCCGTATTTGCTTCACTTTTGACAAAATTCACCATTCTAGCACCACCATCGAACCAAGTTTTTTTGAAGTTTAACTGGAATGAAGATCGGAATTCCAGTGGCACAACTGCGCCATTTGTAAATTCAGTATAATTTTTGCTGAAAAAAATACATAAAATATATACGTAAAAATTAAAAATTTACCATTTTAAATGTAAAAATTGCTTTAGAAATTAAAAATTACAATGACGTACTTGACTGTAATAACGAATTCAGTTTTTAAAGGAGTTTCTAGCAAAGAAACATGATCATCTCGCACATTTAATATTAAGAAATTATCCTGATATAGACTTAACCCGATACTCAGTAGATTTTCGTAGGAAATCTTGCGTTTAAGTATCTAAAATAAATACAATAATAAGGAAAAAACTATCAATTAATCAACATCGCTTACATCAATCAACGTACATGTTATAAAAAATTATTATAAAAAATACCTCGACGAGTTTTCCTTTGTTAATTCCATTTTTTTCAATTTCGCGTCCTATTAATAATATATTTTGAGATGTAACAATGAGATCAATTCTGGATGCCTAAAAAAACCATGCAATGGGAAAAAAGAAACTAAGCAATAAAAAGTGCGAAAAAAAAATGAAAAGAAATTGTGGCAGTGAATAAAAGATATACTTTAAATCTTCGATTATATTTGTTCACAGTTGCAGCAAAGGCAATTCGTTCTTTTTTTCCAGCTAAAATTTGTAACGCAGGATGATGTTCCAAACCAATATAATCACCAACAAAATTTCGATTTATAGAAAATCTTCGTCGTTCTTTTTTGCCATAAAGTAAATCACATGCCTCTTCCTAAATGAATTATTATCAATCAGACATTTCAAATACCAAACCACATTCATTAAACACCGATCGTAGAAAATTAGTCATTTAATTTTTGTATTATATTATATTGATAGTTATAACAAATTATTGGAAGATTGCCTGGAAGAAATGGTGAACGCTGGAAAAAGAAGAATCCAGTGGAAAATATAAATTTAACGAAGCTGTTAAAGAGGGAGAGAAATTTTTGTCTGGCACTTTGGGATAGAAATAGGAAGAAGTACAAACTTTTTATCTTTAACTACTAACTTTCATTTTAGAACGATGTTTTTCTGCGTTAAACTTTTTGAACGCCCTTTGAATAATTCTTGCAAAACCATCATACCTACGCTCTCTCGACTCTTCAAGCAGAAATAACTGAAAACTGCCAAATTTAAAATATTTTGTTGATCATTCTTACCATTGATAAATCAACAAAAATTGATTAGGAGGATTTCAAGAAGAAAAAAATCTCACTGATTCTGGATTTTTGATGAATATTTTCGTTCTGCCCAACTGATATTGGTCCTTATCCATATTTACAGCTGCACAGATTATCTAAAATTATGTAAAAAATCGAATGACTCTTGCAAGTCATAACAAAGACTTCACAAATTAACGAACAATTGCAATAGGTTTCGATAAAACACAAATACAGTGAAAAATGAATGGCTAATTGAACTTCAAATTTAGTTCAACCAGAAAATTTTTTTGTTATTTTTATCGTTAAACAATATCGGTTCTATATCAGTGCACGCTAAGAGAAACCGAATCCGAATACAAGAAAAAAATCCGAGAATATGGATATAGATATAGTCCAAGTAGCAAGCCTTATGTTAAATTCTGTGGAAGATCTCTTGGAGGAAATGGCGAATGCCAGCACTTGCCAGCAACCATACAAATTTAACAAAGCATGTCCTTGTACATAGCACTGAATCCACATCGATGGAGATACAAATTTAACAAAGTATGTGCTTGTACATGGCACTGAAGCCATATCGATAGAGAAAAAGAATGGAGTACCTCATTATTCATTGTCAGATACGTTTAGAGGCATATTTCCGTTATTGCAGAAAAAAACTCTTGCAAAGAGCGAATTTTATTTCAACTATTATTTATTTTGAGAAATATATTCTATCACGAATATATTGCATCGCGACGACAGCTGGTGTCGAAAGAAATACAGCAGGAGTTGGTTAGAATTATGGGAGAATTATGGGAGAATTACAGCGATATGGCCGATAAGAAAACAACGTTTCAAAGATCGAGCGTGTTAAGGAAATTTGAGGTGAAAAGCCAAGTATGCTAATATTTGAAAATTTACCCATCCATAAAACAAATTTTTTTAATTTTGAAAAAAATGTTGGTTTTAACGCTGTTTCTTTAAAAGTTAGTGGTTTAAGAAGCATGAGCTTTCCATCTGACCATTTATAAACTGGGAAATTTGAAATCTCACCTTTGAGATTAAATGCCGTTAGAAACATCGAGCACGGACAAAAAGGGTTAATTTAATATTACAAAATCAATTCAATGCAAATGAAGATTCTAGTGATAATATTGGATCGAGGATTTAAATCAAATAAATATAAAATAAAATAATGGAAAATAATGGAAATAAATACGGACCTCAGTACCTTTTCGTGGATCACCCTTATAATTTGGCCATGTTTCCCCAGAAAGTATGGCATATCGATATAAAAATTTCTCGAATAATCTACGATAAACGAATCCAGCACGGCGGACGCGAATATTTTCCTTAAGGCCTAGATATTCCACTTGATGTAAAACCCTGAAAAATAAACAAAATACAAAAACCATTGGTTTAAAATTGGAAAAAAATTATTCACGCAATTCCTATATTTACCTTCTGTCATCCCATTCTAATGGACGTTTTGTTTCATTTGGCTTAATGCAGCGAACATAATGAGGTGAACATTTACTCAATGAATCGATCAGATTATTTGCTTGACTCTGAAATAAAAATTTTCCAAAAAATTCTGTTTTTTTTAAAGCAATATAAAATTAAAGATATAAAATAAAAATCTACAAATTTTTGAAAAAAACAAAGAAATGAACAAAACAATTATTAATAATTATGGACGAAAATGAATTAATAGGCTGGAAAGTAAAGATAGAAAGATGAAGCAAAAGTCATAAAAAAGACAAAGATTGTTCAACATGAAGTACCAACTTTTACAAGAAAAAAAAATCGTCTCCATCTACAAGTGGTTTGTTTCTATTTTGGACTTTACAATAGTTAGGAGCGCTAAATTATTCGTTTTACTTTAACGGTCAATAATTCTCGATCTACTTTAATTTTCAATTCATTTATTCATTAGTAGAAGGTAATTTCCATTAAAACTTTAGCTCAGCAATTTTAAGATTCGTAAATTATTTCCGTTATTTCCGCGCAAAAGTGATATATCATACTGTAAGTTAGGAATCATGTTGTCAGCTCTCGACAGTTAAAAATCTTTTTTATTTTTTTTATTATTTATTATTAATCTAATTAAATTAATCTCATTAACCCTTATTTTCGATGAAAAACTGGTTGGTTTCGACTTTACTCCAGAAGAAATTATTTCCGGATACATTTGTACCAGAAATTGCCTAGAAATCACTAGCATTAGGTTTAACCTACATAAGAAACCAATTTTTCGGTCTAACTCATCATCATTTAAATAAAACTCATAAAATAAAACTCGATAAAATTGAAAGAAATATATTAAAAATTATTCTTACACAAAAAAAGATTATTTATCATTTATACTTACTTATCGCTTTGTTGCATAAGATAAATGAGGTCCTTGTAAAGAGTATCACGATTTTTCTCACAAAAACCATTTATATTATAAACAACCTGAATAGATTATTCATCTATAATAAAATGAAATCTCATTAAAAATAAAACCTTTGACGAATAATTCTTATAAAATACTTACATCACCCGCGTAATGCTTTATAAGAAATGCCTCAGCGCCAGTACGATAATGTTCATTATATGACATATGCTTATTAAGTTCGACCAGAAACTGATCATCTACTCCTTCACTCTGACCATGATTCTGCGAACAAATATCATCTAATATGCACATTATACCTGAAAAATATTAAAATTCATTTCCTAATCCAAAACTTTCACCCACTATTTATTGGATCTTATATTTTCGCATCACAGAAAGCGATACAGATTCTTGATTCAGACAATAATAAACTTGAAATCTGGCGGATCACATCATTTATTTATTCTCTATGAGGCTCCGAAGGAATATAATCTTTATCAGAAAAAAATTATATATATTATATATAAAGATTATAAGATTTTATTTTTCATTCGAAATCAAAAACAATACGATATATATCCGGCAAAATTAGAATTTTAAAATACTGCTTCAAAGCGATATGATCTACTCGCTATGAACAAAATCAAAAATTAAAAAAGAAGATACCGGGTGGTTTTTTTGCCTCAATAAGATCACATACAACCTTGTTATTGAAATAATCAATTGGATTCCACTTGATTCCTTCACTTATATACTCGTCTTGTTCTGCTTTAAGAGTCAATTCAATGAAAATTTGTTGAAGTTTTTCATTGACGAAATTTATGCTTAAAAAAAATAATCAACATTTATATCATATCATTAATTTCAAAACATACCAAATAAATATGAAGCACCAACCAAAATTGATCAAAACCATTGTTCTCGAAAATCTCAAACCCATATATATCGAGAATACCAATCGAAAGCGGTGCTCCCGATAAACGTGATGTTACTTTCATTGCCCGATTTGTTGAAATAACTGGATAATCAAACATAATAATAAATTAATCAGCAAATCAATGATTAAATGAATAATAAAGCCCGAAAACTAAGAGATTAAGTGATCATATTTGAATTCATTTGATAAAATCATAAATTTAATAGAGAGTGGTGATATGTGATAATATCTAAAAGAAATATAAAAAATATCAAAAGTATCAAAAATATCAAAAAATTTGAAACAAATATAACTGGAGAAAAAATACTTAAGAAATCGAAAAGACGAGTATAAAGATCCTTGACCCACGCATCCCGTGTGAATTCAGATTGTTCTACATTCAATTTAACGTCAATCTGTTCGGTTTGTTTACCCCATTTGCTTTCCATATGTCTACTGATCAATTTCTCTTTAATACTGCTCGGTTTCAATCCCAAAAGAAATGCAGGAAATTCAAGAACTAAAAAAATTATGATAGAAAAAAAGTACATTATATTCAAAATTATGTTTTAAATATGATTGCGATAATATGCCTCCTTTGCCTCCTACAATGAGTTATATGTTTCCACTTATATATTGTCTTAATGTAACTATCCCAATTAGCAATGGAAATAATGGTGCAGATAGTGAAATATATAAAAAATCTGGATTTCTTTCTTTAGAAGAATAAACATTCCCTTATATTACACTGGCAATCAGCAAATTTCATGCATCAAATCGGATGAATAATGATTACATTGTTCGTCTGCGATAGCCGAATAATTTTTTTCTTCTACAAAATTGATATTTCCAATATGCAAAATTGCAGCGATAAGTTGCAAAATTTGAAGTTGAATTTCGCTACCAATACCAATTACATCCATTGCATGCTCAAAAAATAATAAATAAATAAAGTAAGAAATCGTTAATGCCACCAAATCGTTACTCAATTTAAGCAATTCACAATAGCTTTACTCATCAGTTATATAAGATAAAAATAATCATTTCGAATTATTTCGAATATTATCTCTAACCACAAAAGACTTTTGGAGAAAGTAGTCAATCACCCTACAGCTTTTTATTAGAAGCAGAAGTAGTAAGTTATCTAAACTGATCATGTTTAGTGAAAAAAAAAACTCACAATCGTTTGCTTGAAGTCATTTACATCATTAATTCCATCAGTTTGGTAACATCCGCTATGATTCAAATAATTATAATAATCCGGAGTAGTTATTCCAAGATTATCTGAATATATGAATATAAATAATTGATAAATAAACCGAAATTTTTAAACCAGAGACCACAGTTTCTCATTTTAAAAGAAACCTCTTAATGATTTATCAGCTCCAGCACAAATTTGATAGAATATATGAAAATTGCGCTCGCCAGGATTCTGATGTACAATACGTGATTTTTCGAGAAGAAAATTGGAAATCTTCAAATAAAAATTTAAAAATTTATTTGTAAAAAGAACTCTTTAAAAAATAATCCACAATCTATAGAAAATACATCACATCACTGTTTCTTCTTAACCAATTTTATTTAGAAGGAGTTTTTATAAAGAGGAGAATTTGCAATTTTAACGCCAAAGCACAAAGCATTCTGCCTAATTTACCTAATGATTCTTATTTCTATAAACGTTCGTTGTGAAAACTAAGTAAAATCCCCATTTACCTTTTCGTAAGAATAGCACTTCTGGATTTAGTGGTTCCATTCTGATTATTAAAATAAGAATTAAAAATAGAACTATAGGTGTCTCCAGCATTCATTCGAATATTAATTTCAATATTTGCTTAATCCCGGTAGAGGACAAGAAAGAACTAAACAAAACTGGCAAAATTGGATTTAAAAAAATTCTTTGAATTTCAATTAAAACGAAATGACAAACTTTTCCTCCAACTGGTTCTCCCCCTCTGCTAAATATAATTTCCACATATTTCCCAAATCTACTCGAATTCCAATTTCGAATTGTTGCACTATTTCCAAACGATTCCAATAAAGGATTTGATTGTAATATTACATCTTTAATGTGCTGAAAAATAACCAAAATATTAAAAATTTAATAATAAAACATTAATATAAATTTAATTTATTTGATATTATAATCATAATAGCATTAGAAAAAATTTTCAAAAATTTTAAAAAAACTCTGAGATAAATTCAATAAATAAAATTCTATATTAAATGAATTGTAAAAAAATAATTGAAAATAATTAAATTAATTATTATTATTAAAAATTAATTATAAAATTAAATTCCGAAAAAATCTTTAAAAAAATCTCAATCTATCAAGTGATCGTTGAAATATGAAATAAAAAATTATAAATTAAATTTTTAGTCCAATAAATTTAATAAATTAACTAAAATTTTATAAATTTTTTTTTCCAGACGAAATTTTATGTTTCAATACTTCTATACTATAAAATTAAAGTTTTATAAGTTGAACTTAACAAAGCTGAAAGCTGAAAAAAAAAGCAACTTGTACTCGTCGTCCACCACCCGATATTCGAGCCAAATAACCCATAATGTATTTCGCTTCAACCGTTTTTCCTGCACCACTTTCACCACTTATTATAACACACTGATTTTCATTATCAATAACCATGTTTCTAAAATCAAATTTATATACAATCATAGATATCTTCAATATTTAATTTTTTTTTCGCCTAAAAGAATAATCATTTTATATACAAACTGGAATGATTGAAGATCTGAAGATTCACATGGTCGGAAGAACGTATGAACTAATGACAGTTCAAACAGTGAAAAAGAAGTGAATCCTTCCAAGTCAGTTATTGTAGAGGCATCAAAATCTTACAGTAAATAATAAGTTGGGCCAAGCCACAGCAAAAATATCCGTTAAAATTAGAAGGCAAATCAAATAAATACCTAAACATATTATCAGCTAAAGCATAAATATGAGGCGGATTTTCATATTGAGCACCACCTTGATAAAGCTGCATTTCTTTATCAGTGAAATAAGGCATTTCTTTGAATGGATTCACAACGATTAGTACTGGACCAATATATGTCTGAAAATTTTTCGCACTTAACAACTGAATTCTCGTAATACGTGATAATTACGTGAAAAAAAGATAACTAACGAAAATGTAATTAGCATTAAGCCGTTTTTTGAGATTTTCGACAATTGCTTGTTCGTTAAGTTTACTTAATAAAACCATATCATCCACTCCAACATTTCGATAATCTCCTTTTGATTGCCAATGAAATGCCTAAAATTTTAATCTTAATGGTAATTCTGTGCCATTTTTTTCTCAATCTATGCCCCTATTTTCTACTAAATGGAACCCAGATCAAACTCACAATGAACCCGTATCTCTGATCCGAATCCACAATAAAAATTTTTTAAAGTAAATGATTACCATTTTACTTGGTTAATTCGCTGTCGAATCGACGTAGAACATCAGATGTAAACCTGAAATTAATGAAATTAATGAGCTGAAATGTTATTTGATTCGTTAATTTAATCTTTTAACAGTGATAAAGGTTAAAGATAAAGATAATGGAATGGTGAAGATAGTCCTCCTTATATGAACAACAAAACCATAAATATGAAAGGAATTCATCTATATTTCTCCTAAAACCAATATAAAACATAGGTTAAAAGTCAAAGGAAGAAAAATAAAAGGAAGATGATAAAAGACCAAAGGCACTGGATCTGTGAAAACCTCTAGTGAGTCGGAGGAGTACAGGTTAAAATTTGTCAGTAACAATGAAGTCCAAACGAATTCCAACATTTTTGTCCTCAAGTGAAGGCACTCTGGTGAAAAATCATCTAGCTAACTGAAAAATGGTGAATGCTATTGTATAAAGAACACACCAAAGGTCAAAGGTGACAAAAAAGGTGACAAAGGTGACCAAATTAAGGGACAGACTGGAAATGAAAGATCAAATATGGAGAGGAAATACGCCAAAAAAAGGAAGGCTGAGAAATAGATCAAAGACGACCGCCGAGGCAGGTCAGAAATGATATAATAACAAGTTGTGATGAAGTACCATCGTGTCAAAGGTCAACAAGAACGAGTGAAAAATTCCAATCAACTAGAAAAATCATTTATCATATGTCTCATGGATGATTTTTAAACAACTATCAAACAACTCTATAAATCAAATAGCGATTCTTTATTGATTGATTTTGAATCGTACAAAAACGATATCTGGTTTTTACAATTTTAATATTTTTCCGGCCGTAATTTGTTCACCTTCGTACGGCCCGCGATTAACCTTTTACGGTTCGCGGAAATCAAAAATCTTACGAACAAGTTTATCGTTCTAACTCATTGATGTGAAAATATTCACCGGAGAAATGTCCACAGAGATCGGATCAAAGTTCAAAGGTCAAATAGAAACCACAATTTACAATCGCAAACGAAACCAAACCAACCTTTTGTTATTTGGAATAAATTGAATGAAAGGGAAGATTCAAAAATTTGTTCGCTGAATCATCGATGATTCATATATAATCTAAAGCAATCGCAAATTGTTTTTAAACCATCAAAATCGACAAGAATATCTCTAATTTAGAATTGAAGTGAACGATCAAGGTCAAAGGTCAAAGGGTCAAAGGTCATCGCGGAAATTTTCTACTTTTTTTCTTTGTAACTATAAAAAAACTACTACTAATAATAAAATTGGATGTGAAGAAAATCATTTTTTTTCAAGAAAAATATTTTCATTCGTAATCTCCTTAAACCTCTTTATTCTCCTTGTATCCTTCTAAATCTCGTAATACAAGGCAATCTGGACTGCCTCTTGTGAACCATAAACCAATAGGCACCAACAGACCAACATATATACACAAATAATACACAAATAGCCAATTGTTACATGAATGATTATTGGTTTTCAGTAATATTTAAAAATAGCCTTCTTCTAAAATCACGTGAGATTCTTGGCTGAGTATGGTTTAATTGATTAGAAGGGTGAGGTGATCAACCTGATTCTCACTCTGATGGAATGAAATGCAGACGCCGTTTCTATCTAAGAAAGAATCGCTTATGATGGAAACCTTCGAAGCTTTCTTGGACAGTTGGACCATTTTTCTACTAGCAATGGTGTCGGACCGAGCAGCTTGGAGACTCTCGTAGCCAGCGCAGCTAGTCTAACCAGTATTGGTGAGAACTATTAGAAGAAGGATTGCACATCCTATATCACTGAGATTCGACTGAGTTAGTCAGATTTTGATAGATGGAACTTTTGATAGATTCACGTGGAACTTGGCTCTATCCATAGCATTATCTGGCTAAATTATTCTAATATCAATTTTTGTCTTATCCTTTTCATTCTTTTACCACCTTATTTCCCAAGTCGTTAAGTGGAATTTTGTGAAGATTGCCAGTTTCAGCAGTACGAAAGGCTATGTAACGCGGAACAATCGACTACTGGCAACTGATCAGAATCCATACTTCTCAGCAAAGCGAAGAAGGCGCTTTCCACTGGCAAATGGGACCACGTTTATTATATTTGCCAATTTGCCAATAACTATTTTTTCTGACATATGGAACTGAAGCTAAATGTAAAGAAGATTACATTATATAGAACAATCAGCTTTAGAATTTCGAATTTACAGTCGAAATGCTCGATGGCTTCTTTTTATGGCCAAATAGCCAAATAGCAATACAGTTACAAGAAATACGCACCATAGATTGTCACCGAAAAAGGCCTTCAGTTGATTCCTTGTGGATGCCGGATTTGGATTGGCTTTTAACGAGGGAAAATACGAAGAGTATCGGTGCTTTTGAACATTTCAGCGAAGAATCCTATGAATATTATGGATAGCTAAGAAAAAAATAAGCCGCTGGATCAACGAATAAACGTAGCCAGAATTTTAACTCGAAGGCTAAAGGGCTAAAATGTCCAAATTGGGAATATATTATGCGGAAATTCTGGAAAAAGATGAACTGCTGCGAATGGCTGCGGAAATCGCTAGAAAAAAGAAAGAGGATGACTCGTAATGAAGTGATAGAGTGATAAAGTGAAGTGATAGCGCCTATATTAGTCTCGAACGAAAAAGTGAGAGATTGCCTTGGAAATCACTTATTTATATGGTCGCTAGGAGTCGAAAGCGACTTCATGGCATATAATCGCCCAAATCACATTAAGTCGCTTTGCCTTAAGGCATTAATTTTTTTGGTTTTTTTGGTTCTTTTTCATATTTTTTCTCATTTTTCGAATCGTTTTTTTCAGGAATAAATTTATCTTCGAAAGTGAAATCCGTATGGTCCAAGCGATACACCAATTCTTTCTTTTCTCCAAAGGAAAGGACCTCATCAGCAAAGCCGGTGAAACCAAAAATGGCGAGCACCGAACTCATTCCAACCAGAACCTCGAGAATTTCCATTACCTTTTTTCCAAGAGAATTTGAATTTTCAAATTTTCAAATCTTATTTCAAGAAAGCGCGGCTGCGGTCCGCTCTTTACGGTCTCTCAAAATCTGGTTTATTTTATTTTCTTTTCTTATCGTCGCATATTATCGTCCTGTTTGGCAGTAACGTACCATCCGCCCTGGCACGTACCATCCTATGCAGTTCCAAAGCGTGGTCCACGCTAACCTCCTTGTCTTATAGCAATGAATTTTTTTATTAGGTTTTAATTGACAATTAATTTTTTCGCCTTTAATATATTAAATATTATAGAAATATTAAAAAATATTTTATTTTTAATAGCGATAAATAATTGACAATTTGAGATTTAAATTTGAAAGAGTTTTTCTCCATTTGTAATATTCGCGTTCGATACGTTTAATCATTTTTAGATTTGAAAAACTTCGAAAATTTCTATTCGTAGAAATTCGAAAACTCAAAAATTCTTTAATATTTCACTTTATGAAAAGTAAAAGTAAAAGTTAATCTATTTTTAGATATTTAACGACGATGTAATTTAATATCGAAAAAAAAAGAATCAAGAAAAATAATGCATTGGAATTCGCTATTAATTCTTCGTTTAATAAATATTTTATTAATTGGTTTATTAATTATTCAAAAATATGGCTTTTTAGTTCAGTTAATCCAACGAATAATAGGTCCTTCGAAGCATTTCAGGTAATTCTTTTTTTTTTTTTGTTCATATAGAAATATTTTTGGTGTTAAAATGGCTCAGTGCGTTTGCATTCTCATTTCGGAGCGCCGATGCTGTGGTTCTATTCCTTTTGCTTGCAAGCAAGCATCTTTCGAAGATAAATTCGAAGTTTGCTGGATGCTTGAATAAAATATGCCTAAAAAGATAAGTCAGCGGAGTGAAAAAGCGAAATCCTTCTTCGAAAGAGGAAAGAGTACGGAATTGATAAGCTGATATACCACTTGTTGAAATATTCCAATTTTGGATAGAATCGATGATTTTTTTTTCTTTTTATCAGTATTTCATAAATATTTTTTACGCATAAAACTTAATTATTTAATACAATATTGTTAATTCATCATTGTTCCTATTATTAAAAAACATTCAGCAAACTCGGTGTCTATTTAAGCCAATTCTATAATAATTCTAAATAATTGAAAGTATGCAAACCAGTGGAAAAGAAATTAAAAATTTTTAAAAAGCAGTAGATTTAAGAGTTTATTTGCAGTGCTACGATTAACGAAAATATACCAAAATGGGACGATATCGATATTTTGCATCCTCAAAAATTCAATAATACACTTTATGAAATTCTTCGTTTCAATGAATTATTAGCAAGAGTTCAATTTAAATGCGATCTGGTGGTGTTGATTGGTAAGCGCAATTCTGGATTTAATATTTGTATGGATCCTCCATTTGTTCAAAACGGAAGCAAAATGGGGTTTATTTTTTTTCGCATCTTTTATTTCATTATTTTTGTTGATGTAAGATTTGTATTAGAAATTTAGCAGTCTTTTAAGGGGTATTCTTGATATTTTATATTTTAAAATTTTATTTTTTGTAATTCTTTTTCTAATAATGCTTATCATTTCTGATTAGGCGTCCACTGGCTTGTGGGACCAATCAAATTTCGATAGATAATCAAATTGGCTATAGAAATATTGAAGTAGAAGTTTATTCCTGTCAGGAATAGAACCCCAGCATCGGCATTCTAAAATGAGCAACAAAACAGTTGTGAGCCGATCTATTCAATTTTGAAGTTTATTATTTATATGTGGTTTGAAGAGTTAAATTTTCAATTCGTAAGGTTCAGTTGGAAATAAATAAATTAAAAAATTCATATGCAAATTAATCTTCTAAATTTTGGGATGAATAGTAATTTTGCTATGATATGATATGAAATTCTCCCAGCTTCACCCCCAGCTTCATCTTATCTTTAAACATTGGCTCCGTTCTCATTTTATTATTTTAAACATGGACCTCCCTTATAGAGCCAGCATGTTTGACCCGCATTAATAAACGGTTAGTAACAAGCGTTCAACGATATCCCATTGCTAATTTATTGATATGATATGAGATTTGTTAGTTGGTAAATGTCGTGTGACGCTGGCAATATATACTCCTATCGCCAAAATTTAATTTTTTCTTTTGTTCCAACATTCCAGAAAGTATTTGGTCATTCCTCTCGATTTGTGATTAGGTTCACTCTACTGGTTAAAACTTTTAGGGCTGAGTCATTTGGAGATTAGGAGCCATTAAGAATATGTAGGATAATATGTAGAATATGTAGAATAATATTATTTTTAATTGGTAGGGTCCTTTGGAGGTAGACTATAAACCTTGATGCTAGAGATGGCAATTTGTACCACAGCCATTCCACTGTCCTCTCCCAGTTAGAATTAAAATAATAGGAGTGGAATACAAAGAAAATTATCAAAGCACCATAAAGTTTTGAGAAAATCATCGATAAAGTTGAAATTGCTCAATAAGAATCAAAAATAAAATTGTATAAATAATTTTGCGAATAAGTAGGAACTTTATATCATTAAATATACACAATAAAATTACAGAGAAGCGCTGTATATAAGTGGTTCAACCTACGATGATATTCTTTTTATGAAAACATTAAATCCAAAACGTTGGGTTGGCTTTGTACCTGAAGGCTTTGAAACACTCGATAAACTTGATGATGTTGGTAAGAAATGCTTATATATGGCTGTAGTTACCAGTTTACTTTTACGATATTACAAATTTTTTTAGATATCGAGCTGCACTATCTTTTGGAGTTAAAGGATTCTGAGGATTTCACCATATCAGAAATTGTAAATGAAATTACAAACCGGAATTTTGATAGTGCATTTATTAATCTTTATTCGCCTTTTATTAGTAATCCTGAAAATGGTGGTGTTAATCAATTTCTAGAAGCTCCAAAGCAAATGGAAGAAATTATCAAAGTCAGCTACCTTTATTTATAACAATTTGTACATTTTAAAGGATCACATTTTTTTCGGCTGATTTGACTGGTTGTTAAAGCTGAGAAGTTCTTCCTCTCTAGAAAGTCATTACGGTGAGTCAAAGTAAAAAACTTGGCTCCTGGCACTACTCGGGTATTACTTTTAATGATAGGTTTATTCCTATCATTAAGTGGGAATCAAATGCTTTGTTCTCAACCAAGCAATACATCAGTCAACCACTTATCGTAAAATTTTTGAGTTTTTGTATAGTTTTATCTCCAGGAAATCTATCTAAAATTTTTATCTCCTTGATTTTAAAATTTCCAATTTATCTCAAATTTTAATTAATAGGTTCTGAAAGCGAAACAGTTGCAAATTATAATTGAAATTGGTTCTCGAAATAAGGAAAATGTCATTTTTTCTTGGTATAAGTTACTTTACCGATTCTTTTTCGATTTTAATTATGCATTAATTGGCGCTCAGTCTGATGGATTTTGTGGTCGAAAGATAAAATCATGTAAATATCGATTGAGTTTCGTGCAAAGTAATTTAGCTGAACCTCCAGTTTTCGGTTTCGGTTAGTATTTGCTAATCAATTAAATTAGATATATAATAGGCGCTTATGATTTATTTCTCTCTTTTTTTTATTTAAGGATCACCGTTAGAAGAACGACAACGAATTGTTCGATATTTAATGCCAATAAATATAAATCGTTTGAACTGCAGAAATTTTCTTAATGGTTCTACAGGAATTTTGTTTTGCCCGAATTTTACTTCAGATACTAATGAAAATCAATGTTCAGTCATATACATAAAGTATAGCATTACTACAGGAATTATTTTGTTTAAATATTCTTTTAAATTATATTCCCCTATTGTCTTCAGATATTCGCTAATGGAAACATCAGATGAATTTAAAATTTTCGCACCTTGTGATGTCTTTTTTTTCTCTCCTGTACAGTCTAATATGAGGTGACTCTTTTGGTTTATTTAAAGCGTGTTTAATAAGTGTATTTAAGTGTAAATATAAAAAAATAAAAAAATATATTCTTTGGACATTTTTTGCCAGGGATTTATTTGGGGTTATTGGTCGAATTTTATATTATTATATTGAGCGAAGATAAGAATAACTCAGTGTTTCCTTTTACCTTTATTTCGGAGCGGAGAGTTTCTTTCAGAAAATGACAACATATCCATCGCTAAATAAAGTAAAATTTATGTAGTCTGATGAAAAGTTAGCCTAATGATGAGTATTCTTCATTTACATATGTAATTTCAAATTAAAAATCATTTTCTTAGAGATTGCAGCAAATTTCAGATTTGGGCCTTTTAATCGTAGTTTTCCTTTTGGTTTGTCTCCAACTTATAATTCGGTCACTATTCCCGATGGGAATGGTTATTGGCAGCTTTTGTCATTCTCTAAAATAATAAATTATGCAAATCGCCAAATTTTATCTGGTTTAATTTTGGATTTAAATGGTGCGGAATGGGATATTTTCGATTCACTTTCAAAATCTGAACATTTGAGAAGATTTTCTCAAATCGTATTCACTATAAGGTAATTTATATTGTAATGATATTCCTCTGATATTCTTTAATTTTTTTTAATTTTTTTAAATTATTTTTTATTTTATTCAGTAAGAAATATTAATATTATTAGGAATATTAAAAGAATAACAATAAGAAATATTTTATAGATTTCAATAATTATTCATTTTAATTCATTCAATCGTTTAATTTGTTTAATTTTTCTTTTTTTAAATTTTCTTTTAAAAAAATTTTCTAAAAAAATTCGACCATCAAAAATTTTGGGAAAAAAAAATTTTTTTTTTAAGAAAGGAGGAGTAATTTAATGTACAGGTAAATTTATAGATTATGGACTGGTGAGGAAAATGAAAATATGCGAAAATTTTATTCATATTTTCTTCGATTAGAGAAATTTGGTTTTCATAAAGTGGCTTCCATGCAATTAAGTGATTCGCAATTTATTACTGCTTTTCATCAATTATAAATATAACTTTTTTTAAATTTTTTGTGTCATTTATATTGCGCACAAGTAGGATAATTTATTTTTTGCAACTAATTTTTTTGGGGAAAATTCTGAATTTTTCATTCTTGGATAAAAGATGCTTGTAAGTTCTCAGAAACCTACCTCACTTCACTTCACTTTTAATGATTCAGTTACTCTTGTCAGAGACATAAATCGAACCCCCATCGCCTCGCAGTCGGTTAACGTAAGACTCAGTCACTTCGCTCCTTCGTCACATATTTAATAAGTTTTATTTATTTGTTTGAAATTACTAAATTTTTTTATTTCTTTTAATATTTTTATTGATTCATTTATAATTTCTATTGTTTTCATATATTTTCAGGTTTTATGAATATTTTTTAGACTTTTTTGCTTTGGGTTTGCCTGTTTTGCCAGTTTTTTTCAGCAGTGCATTTATTATATATCTGATTTTATTTTTATTTTGTTATTTTGATATGATTATTAGTATTTTTCGGCTGAATCACTTCCTTTCCAAGGCTCATTTATATATCTCTACTGGTTTTAATTTTTAATGAATTCCGTTTATTTCTAAGCGAAGACATAATGCAGATTGTTTTTTTTCATTATAATATAAACTGCAAATAACTGCAAGAAATCGATCTACTTTTATCCTCAGATGATTGTTTGGCTAAAATATTTTCATTTTGAGTAGCTATTCGAATAAGCCTAAGCCAAATAGCCAAAAGTGGGAAATATAGCATTTAATGTATTGTTTCATGATGATGTAAGTTTTAAAATTTAAATAATTTTTAAGTTTTTCTTATTTATAAATAAATAGATTTTCGAAAAATTTTTTTTTGGCTTATATAAATTTTTTCATCAGGTTAAATTTTTGGATATTGCTCTAATATTTTTATTGTATTAATATTCTAAAAGATATCTCTTCTTAATTATAATATTTGAAACTTTTAACTTTTAACTTAAAATATATTTTATATATTTAATAAATATAATATTATATATTTAATATTATATATTTAATAAATATAATATTATATATTATATAATATTATATATTTATATTATATGTATATTATATGTATACATAAAATATATTTTTATCAAATATATTTTTGATATCATTAATTATGTTTTGGTTTTTTTTTATCTCTTCTTGGTTTTTGTCACTTACTTATCATATAAATTATGAAACATGTAAATCTAATAAACTATTTAATAATATTAAATATTTCCATGATTTATATTGATAATTTGGGTATAAAAAATTAAACGGACAATGTTGCCAAACATTGTTTCGTATAAAATAAAAAATTGAATGGTTTAATTTTTAATTGATTATTTTAAATAGGAATGAAATTAGAAATAAACTTGAAAATAAACTCAAATTACAGGAATAATCTTTAAATTGAACAGAATAGCTCAGTGAATTGTTTTTATCATTTCGGAGCGGACCAATGTTGAGATTCTATTCTATTCTCAGCGGGAATAAACCTGTCTCAAAAATCCGATCGGTCTTGGCTATCCACTCATATATCTATCAACAAGTGAGTGCTTGGCAGAAATCACTACGATCCGAATAGGCCAGCCTAGCAGAAATGAGAAATCACTGCGATTCGAATAGGCCAGCCTAGCAGAAATGAGAAATCACTGCGATTCGAATAGGCCAACAGCCTAGCAGAAATTTTGCGTGCTTTTCGAAAATGATTATTATAATTATGATGTTAAAATCATAAATTATAGGAAAATTTCTTTTTGATTAGTGGCTATTCTCAAAATTGGTACTTGAAGCAATTCATCGCTTAGAAGGATTTGATGAATTTATAGTTGATAGATTTCTTGAAAATAAAGTAGAGTGACACGATAATAGCATGAAATTTAGTCTCTTTTAGTCTCTTCGAGGATTGGCCTATTTACAATTAATAAATAATATTTTTGAAATTTCAGATATCCAATTGCAGTACCAATCAATTAATATGCGGAAGGCTTAGAAAATTACCAATTGAATTTATAAGTAAAAATAATCGACTAGTGAAATTCGATGCGATATTTCAGGTAATATTTTTTGTTTACAGAAACCCAGTAGTTCTCAGTTTATATATTGGGAATTCTGCTCCAGGCAGAAAAAACCTGGTAGGCTAGTAACCCTGTTTTTTCTATCGTCAAATAGTTCTTCAGCAAAATTTGTGTGGTCTGATAAGTCGTCGAAATCATCGAGGAGAAATAGTCTTCAATCACCGATTTGTTTGACATTTTTGGCAGAAATTTTTATTTTTTTTCTTAATTTATTATTATTATTAATTTCGAGAATTTGTAAAATATTAGTGTTCTTTAAATGAACTATTTTCAAGTTGTAATTTAGCTACCTTTGATTTTTCATCCACTTTGGCTTGCTTCATCATTAGCTGATTCACTGAGTTATTGCTTAATATAATTGGAACTAACTAGTCATGATTAAGAATGATTTAAAGGTCCAGCACTGACATTGTTGACAACTTTGGTAATTTTTATAGGATACTTTACCTATTGGATCAAGTATTGGTACTGTTGTCGCCCTTCATGGTGCGCCAGGTTCTCATAATGACTTTAAATATATGGCGGTTCTTTTCGACAACCAACAAATAAGAATGATTGGCATAAATTTTCCTGGATATGGATATACTTCAGGTTAGTTTATTTTATATGATTTTTTGTTATTTATTGCTTTCTACCATATTGCCTCAAGCCAAAAAGTTAATATAATCTTAATCTTAATCCTTTCTATCATTAAATCATTAAGTTAATCATTAAATAAATAAAAGTTAATCATTTTTTAAGCTTTTAAAATTCTTGTATCTTTTTTAAGGCAACGAAAATATTTTTTTTGAAAGCGACCGTATTTGTTTCGTCCAACAAATTGTTGAGCGATTAAATTTAGACAAAATTACATTTCTTGGCCATAGCAGAGGAGCAGTGACAGCGATGAAATTAGGACTAATCAACAAAGTTATTATAGTTTTTCATTTATGAATCCGCATGTTTTTTCCACATATCTTTTTTATTAAATATAAATTAATTCAAAGATTTTACTGGTTCAACTCCTCTTTCACTCATTTTGCCCATAAATATCTTCGATATCTGAGAATTTCTTTTAATAAAATTCACCAATTCTATTTTAGTTGACCAAAAGGTGGGATCCTAAGGAGACAGAAATACAGTTAGATCCTTGGTTTTATTTTTATTGTTAAGTTTACTTCTTATAAGTTTAAGTTAAAAGATAGAAACTAAGTCCATATTGCTGCCAGTGAAAGTACTCTTAATGAATCATCTTAGTTGCCGTTTATAATAATTTTTTTTTGCTTCTTCGAAGAAATTGTCTTTGTTTTGTCCAGGAAAAAATTCTCATCAATTTCAGGAGAAAACTAGCGGAATTGTTCTAGTCAATCCACTTTTACTGAATGCACGATTGGCTTTCATCACAAATGCAATATCCTGGTTATGGAAACTTGGACATTTATCATCCCAAATTATACTGTCACCTATGCTATATTTTGTTAAGACTTTTGTTTTTTGATATATTTAGTAAATGGAATAAACCTAATTTGATGATTTGCGGAATTTTCCAAATTTTTCTAGAAATACTCTAGCAAATGATAATTTTTAAATTCTTATTGCATTCTTTTCGTAAATTTTCCACATCATTCAACGTCTTTTTTCCATTTCAGCTTACGTTTATTTACTAAATCTTAAAGTGGCAAATGGTCGAGAAGCAGCAAATGCAATTCAAACTGTAAATACACTGGATTTGGAACAACAATTGTCATATATAAATGAAGTGAACAAGTCGGATATCCATGTTTGATATTAAAAATCTTTTAATTTGTTGAATAGTTTTTGTAAAAAAAAATATTTCTCTAGTAAAACATTTGCATCTATTTATACATTTATTTTAATTTAAAGGCAGATAGATATCTATAAAATAATATAACAATGTAATATTCCTAAAAATATCTATAAAATATTTTATAAAATATAAAATATCTATAAAAATATCTATAAAAAATATTTTCATAAGTATTTTTCATAAAAGTTTTATCTAAATTCTTTTATATCATCGATATTTCAACAATTTTAATTTTAGGTGCTAATAGCATATTCACATGCTGATAAGTTGATCAATAGTTATCTAAGTGATAATTTTATTGTCGAATTCATAAATATGGAAAATATCGTTGTATGTCGATTTTCAGTTGTCTTATTATTATTGAATCTTAAATTCAATGAACTTTTTCAATTCAATTCAATGAATTTTAAATTTAAATATTTTTTAAAATTAAAATGATTTTTTTTTTTCATTCATCAAAGTAATAATTTTTTTTTCTTTTGAATTTAGAGAAGAATATGAATAAACTTAAGCAAAAGAAAAAAATTTAGTAAAAGTATAGTTTTTAAATTTTAAATAAATTAATAAATTTTCAATAAATTTTTGATATATAATTTTAATTTTAATTTTTAATATATAATATAAATTTCAATAAATTTTCGTCGATATTTTCAAAGTTATAAGAAAAATTAAAATATTAATAATAATATTTTAATGGATTTTTCTATTATAAGGCGAATATATAAAAATGATTTTTACATTTCATTTAGCTATAAAAATTATTTTGTAACATATATATATTTATAAAAAATTTTTTTCCTTATTAATTTATTTTTCTATTTTTTAAAAGAATTTTTGCAGTTTTCATCATCTTTGGCTGAATTTGATCAAATGAAATTGGTCGAGCGATATGCTGAATTAATCAAAAACGAAAAGCGCAAGGTCTCAGTATGTTTTGAAAACGGCGATCATTACTTGCAGAAACGTGCATCGCTTTTCTTAACATCCGCTATAGAAACTATTTTAAAATCAAAGAAATAATCGCCATTCTTGCCATTTATTATAACCACATAATCCTATGATGTGTTAAGATTTGTTAATGACGCGAATTAGCACCTGTAGCACCTCAAATGATCGCTTAGCGAGAAAGCCTAGCAGCAGTGGTTAGTGGCATTAGAAATTGCAGAATTGCTTTTCCTAATGTTAGAATAACATAATCTTATTTGATATTATTAGCTCGAAAGATTGAAAGATCAGTTGAATTATTGGCTAAATTTTAATATTTGCTTAATATATTTAGATTTTAGCCTATTTCTGAAAGATTTTGAGATGCGCTTTAGAAATTCACTATAGTTTGTACAAAATAAATTTAATGATTATTATAACCAAAATTTATTTGATAGATTTATTATAACCAAAATTTTGCAAAATTTATGAAAACAATTAATTATTATTATTTATTATTAAAATTATTAAAAATAGATTAAAATAAAAGTTGAGGGAAAATTTAAAACAATATGAAATAATAAAATTAAAAGTAAATAAAATTATTGAGGAATTTTCTTTCTTTAAATTATAAAATCAAACGATTTTTCTCTTAAAATTTTTTTGCAAAATAACATTTAATCAAATCAAATCAAAATTGTTCCTTTGGTTTTTTTTTTTAATGAAAATTCACCTCATTAATTGGTGCAATTTTTCTTTTGTTCATAATGAAATATATTTAAACTAACCACTCCTATATCATATACTTTTCCAATGTATGCCGTTGGCAAGAGGAAACCACCAGTGATTGTACAATTCTGAAATTAAAATAAAAATTCACCCACAGATAATTCTATGTAAATTTTTTTCATATTGTTTCTAATTTGACGAGTTCCACTGGTATCACTACGATGAGATTCTCAATCACTTATGAGATAGAAGATATATATGGTGCCCATTGAAAATTTTGTAAGATATTTCTTCGTTTCGGAGCTGATAAAGTTGACTTTCAGGAGATTCTCAGGGGAAAGGTAATACGCAAATTATCTGTTTTAAAGAAATGGAAATGAAAAACAAAGTGGTTCCGACGAGATCGAATTGTTTTTTTTACGTTACACTAAAATCTATCCTTATCAGGGAATTGGAAATGTCTCACCCATAGTCACCAGTGGAATCAGCCAAATCGCTAATGGATGGCGTACAAGCTGTTAAAAGAAGAAATATATTTCTAATATACTTATATACTTCTAATAATTTAAATATACTTAAATATTTAATATATATTATTTAAATATATTTAAATATCTAATAATTCTAAATATACTTCTAATAATTTAATTTAATTGATAATTTTTTATCGAAATCAATAAAAACAATTTTAATAATAAGTAATAATTATAATGTTTAGATAGATTCTCGAAAAATAAATTCTTTTTTTGAGCATTTTAAATTTTTTTAAAATTGATTTATTCAGTATGAAAGGCTAACACTATTGAATGAACCGTTATCACATTGATGAGTAGCAAAAAGAATTGGTTCCATTGATAAAAGTTTTTTAACTTTGGCAAAGATATGAAAATTTCCTTCAGCATTCACAAGCGTATTATTCAATTGTTTAAAGCTTAAACCGAAAATAGATCCTTAAAATTAAAAAAATTTATTATATAAGTCTTCTGGATTATCGAATCAAGTGGATGAAAATAAAGTATCGTTGTTAGTTATTTTCTTCTATCGAAATTCTTGAACAATGAATTTTATAAATTTACGTGCAAATTCGATTTGCTATAATTAGCAAGGAAAATTTTTACCGAAAGGCAAATCCGATATATGAACTCGCGTTAAGCCTTTGATTATCCGATATCCACAGAGGAATCGACCCACTACTGTGATATTTTGCTGTCGTCCAAAGATAAATGCTTTACTTACAGCAAATATGAAAAATAGTAATATGACTTGTAATAAAAATCGCCTCATTTTACAGCAGTTCATAGGTATAGATCGCTTGCAATCGCTTATAGCAAAAATTGTACCAGAAAAAAGATTCTGAAAGATATTTTTTAAAGGAGCGATCATTTCTCATTCGGCTAGTTGAATTGGCTTATCGGGTTAGCCAAAATTTTTTGGGGATTATTTCGCCTGAATATGGGCGAATCGTCAGCATCTCCGCAAATGAGACCTCCTACCTCTAAAACCTATATCATAATAAAGATAAATTCACTACGGCCGAGAATAAAACCAGTATCAACGCTCACGAAATATGAGCAAATGGCCAGTTGAGCAGTTATCTTCAGCATCCATATCACGTTAACAGCCATATCATTTTTATTACATCAAGAAGTAATGAACTGATTGTTGGTGAAAGAAATCTTCATCGAGATAAAAGGTCGCTCATGCTTATTCCATTTTCGGTTTGGTTACTAAGGTACAACATTTTTAGCTAGTTAGTCCTTTTTGAGAGAGATAAATGCTGCATGCCGAACAGCAGCCGATTCAATTTTCAATTCTTTGAAGATTTAAGAATCCAGTCCAACCTGGTTATTCATACGATTCTATCGTATCCTTCCCCCCATATACATATATATTTTTTTAAGAGTCCTCATCATTTCTGGTTAAACTCGCTCTGCTGGCTTGTCGCATTGGACAGATATGCCAGGCAGTCCCTTGGCGATAGAAATATAGGTGATTCGCCAGCATCACCCGGATATATATGTATATATTTAAAATGGCTTATAATGTTAAATAAATCCATAAGTTATTATTGTTCACTAATATTCACTAATATTCACACTAAAAACTAGGATATAGTTAAAATATAATAAAAAAATAAAAATTACACCAAAAATAAAATTGAAAAAACTGCGGGAAAAAATCGTATAATTTAAGTAAATGCAGAAATCATTGATAAAATATAAAATATATATTATAATTAAATATTAAAATATAATTAAATATTAAAATCAAATATTAAGCATTAAAATATTAAAATAATATTATTAAAATTATTAATAATAATATTAATAATATTTAAATATTATTAAATATTAATGATCATGAAAAACAACAATCTTATTCGTTATCTATTTTATACATTTACTTATTTATTATCTCTTTTGACCTACCTCGGCGGGAAAATTTGATTGTAAAAGCCAATTGACCTCTTCTATTCATGATTGATCAGTATGATTTTTTATGCTCTATTTGAATAAAATACGATACTACGGTACTTTTCATTTTTCGTTTCGCTGATTTATCTATTAATCTATAGCGAGAGATTGGAACTTTTGCTAGAGCAGTGATGACTTTTCTTTTTTTAAAGAGTCTTCAACATTACTGGTTAAAGGCGTTCCGCTGGCTTGACGTATTGGAGTCTCATAGAAATACAGGTGAGTCGCCAGTATCACCCAGGTTTTTGTACAGTTTTACTCCTACGGGAAATCGAACCTCAGCATCGGCAGTCCAAATTTAGCAACAACTCACAGACCCATTCAATCGCTAAGGCAATAACTTGCAAATATATTAATGAGACTGCAGTATTATTATCTGAATTCTACTCCATTTCTTTTAGGTGACTTGACCTCGCTAGAAAGCAAAAGATATTATGCAACCACCCGCTGCGACTCCATTGTTGAGAAATCTTGATAGAATGCGATGAATAAATAAAAAATATTGCGATTGTGACCTCTGAAAAGGTATTCAGCAAAATTTCTATTATAGAGCTATTTTACTTGTGTAATTCTTTATTTATAGTAAAAATACGCATTAAATTTCACCTAAAATTAAAAGTTATCTGAAATTTGGGAAAATCGCTTCCGTTTGAAACTCCTCGAATATATTATAAATAATAATAAAGAAAGCTTCAACGATTTATTTTGATAGATTAATTTAATTAATTGAAATAATCTGGAATACATATATATTACGAAAATTTCTCTCTCTCTGTGGTTGGCATGGAACATCTTCGGGGATTCTGTCGGAGGCCACGGAGTTTTGAGGGTCCTACATAATCCTACATAATATCTTAAGAGAGAGCGAGAGAATTCCTCGAATTTGGCAATCTTCTAACAGCTCTCACCATTGCTGGCTATGAGAATAAGACGTCTCCAAGCTACCCATCGCTAGTAGTAATAGAAGCCATTCCTTTTTCCATCGTCCATATATCGCTGGTCCCTCTATACGTTCAAAATCTTTCCTGACCGTATCAGTCCATGTCTTGATTGGCTCACTTCGCTTTGACGCCATCCATCACACGATTTGGCATTCGTTATCACTTAATCCGACTCAAAATTCGCGAACTCCAGATTTATGCTGCTGGTTCGTTTAATAGTATAGCATTTAGCTCGAATAAACTTATAAATAAATAAATAAATAAATAAATAAAATAAATAAATAATATGAAATAAAATGAAATAGAATGAAATAAATTAATCGATGAATTTTTATAATAATTGTTTATTTGAAATTAATCTTAAAAATTTTATTTTTATTAAAATAATCAAATTTAAATTTGGATTATTAATTTTAAAATTGATCTCTCATTATTTTTGAAATGAAATGAAAATTATTCATATAAGAATTTACTTTATTTATTTATTTTTTCATTATTATTTATTTTTTTCTAAAAATATATATATATTTTTTTAAGAACACCATTAGGATCACTCGGCTGATTTATCGCACCAATAAATCGACTTATTAGCTAGTCACCTGGAAATAGAAGTATAAATGGATGGACGGTTAGCAAATCTAGAATTTTTCAAAGAAAGCTTAAGAATAAGAATAATAACCAACTGAGCCATTTTCGCTATTTTTTTAAGGCTTTATATGCTACAATGGAATCATAAAACTTTTAAAGAATAAAAATTCTTTAAAAAAATTACAAAATCAGCAAAATTTACAACTATTTATAGAAAGGCGAATTAGGCAAAAATGCGCTGGAGATATAGGGAATCGAACCCCAGCCCTCTCCCATGCTAAGGGAGCGCTCTACCCCTGAGCTATATCCCCACACACCCATTTAGTCAAATTTATACTATTCATAGATAAAAATTGAATTATGAACATATATGACTTTTAGTGCTGATAAATACTACTAAGCTTCAGTTCGTTTTTTGTGTATAATCAAAGAAAATTTTGACAAAAGTGAAGATAAGAATATATTTTATTCGGGCCTATTGGATCTCTAAATTGGAGACCCGCTGGAACCTTATGAACCTTCGAGATTAAGAAAGAACTTCTGAAGTTGTTGAGCAAAATGAACTGAAATTATTTATTTATAAAGAAAACAAAACTCTTGCTCAAATACAGCTTTACTATATTCCCCTTATCACTTTGCATTCTTGTTTATCACTTTCAATTCTTTGCATGAGATTAAGAAATTAAATTAAATACATTAAATGATTAAGTAAAATGAAAATTTTGGAAAGAAAGTTTTAATTAAATGTGATAAGAAATAAAGCTTATCAGAAGATTTTCATTTATTATGTTTCATTTCAATGAGAACGATTTTATCTTATCGATTTGATACATAAATTTTATAATGAATACAGCATCGCTATAAGGTTAGCAGTGAGTTGGGAAAAATGCTCTGGAGATATAGGGAATCGAACCCCAGCCCTCTCCCATGCTAAGGGAGCGCTCTACCCCTGAGCTATATCCCCCGCGTCTTTCATAATATCAAATTCCTGAGAAAAATAAGGTTTATCAGCAACACCTAAGGTGCATTTGAATATGAATGGGCACTGAAGTTAATGAATTTGAGTCGTCCTTTTGACCGGTTCCACATGATATCTCGTATTTGGTAAAGGCTTCTCGTCATGAGCCATTACAATTTCAATATTCATAATAGATGGTCACTCGATTGTCCGTACTTTTTTTTAGACTGCTCTCATGAAATAATAAGTGTCTTGCACTTGTGCGGAGGGGCTGAGAGGGAGGGGGGGGGGGGGGGGGGGGGGGGGGGGGGAGAAAAAGGGAAGGAGGGAAGAGGTATATAAAACGATGCCTGTGCTTTCGCACTTGCAAGTACCTTTAAATAGCAATCTGATTATTACAATTCTGCATAGTTCACATATCGAAATGTTCAATTATCCCTTTTTTTTGCTCGGAAAAATTTCCCTATTGGCCAAAATTTCTTATTTTATTATCAAAATTATCAAAATATATTTATATATACATATATTTATATATTTATATATATTTATTTATAAATATATTTTTGATAATTAGATGGCCATTTTTATTGAAAAAATGGAAAAAAAGGCTGGAAAATAAAAACCGTACACCGCAAAGCCAGCAAGCTGAAAGGTGCGAAGAATTAGAAATCCACATGCTAGGAAAAAGCAAGGGCTACATCAGAAGCCCTCGAGATTGGTAAACAAAGGCTTCTAGCATTGGCTAAGGAGGTACAGTAGAGAAGCAGAGGCTCAAGAGATAAATATCCTGTTCTTTAAGGAACCATCCAAGGTGTAAAACTTCAATTTCTCTTTCCAGTAAGCGATATGCAAGCTAAGACGTTGGGAAAAAAGAGTGGCTTCACGATTAATTCCAGGAATGGCAATGGATCGAGAAGCTTGAAAATGTCTTAGGCCAGTGGAGCAAACTAAATCAATGGTATCGATGAACTGCTCGAAAACGATGAAATTCTATTCTCAAATGTTTAGCTTATCAGTAGATACTTTATCATAAATGAATATATGGTAAATTGAACTGACCCTATGACCTGATATTTCAAAGTATAAATAAGGTTATAAGGTTATGAACGAAAACTCTAATTCTATTACTTTTTTATTTGAATATTTTGGTTGTATTATTGAATTACTTCATTGTGTCCCCATTTCATGGCATTCCATTATATTTCAATTTTCTCTTGCGCCATACACTCCTAAATGACCTGCATTATGGTAGAATAAATTGGGGGCATTAGACGACACAGTTATCTTATTTTTTTTCTGAAAAATGGGTTCACAACAAATTTTTCTAATACTTTCCAGCTATTTTGTTTTTTTAGGCGATTCATCATTTTGCGGTAATTCAGCATTACCCTATTCATTTGAGGTGAATTCTTGTTAATTCTTTAAATATTTAAATTTACATCTATTTTTGACAAATTGAATCTAGAAAAAAAACTAAATTAAAGAAACCAATCCAAAGAATTTTGAAATAAAACAGATGAAGTAATTTTATCAATGAGCCATTCTTTCTATGCTATCAGTGGAGGAATAATCACTATTACTACATATATATATGTGCGCACGAGTGATGGTGGCGACTCATTTGTACCTCTATCACCGAATGAAATAAACTGTGGTAAACCAACGTAACCAAAAATGATTCTTAGAAAAATTTATTTACTTCTCGTCTTATAAGATTTTAACAGATTGTGAATAATCGAAAATAATTCTTAATGATTAACGTAAATAATGGTTCATAAAGTTATTGTCTATTTATTGTCTTTTATCAAATTAATCAGTGATTAATGATTCTAGGTTGCCGCTGACGGCCAACCGATTTTGGGTTGTTTGCAACCGTTATGCTTTCAATTCACAGATACTGGAAATATTTCTAAAGATCGCTCTATTTTTTACAGGTTTTTTTTATGTTTTCATGAAACTTTAATAGATTAACTATGTATTTATCATTTTTCTTTGCTTATGAATTATGACAATTGAATTTATCGGGTAAATGCACCGAAATTTCTAAGTTCTTCTTTATTTTTTTTTTAACACCTCGCACTGTTACTGCTTTACTGGTTACACCACTAGCTGAGTAAAACTGCTTAATTCAACTCGAGAGACACTCGAATAAGAAAAGCCATTTCTTTTCGCAACGATTCTTCTAAGCCCATATATCCATCCGCCTTATATATTCAGAATCTATTAGTCCCGGACCTTTATTGGTTCTTCTCGCTTTTCACGCCATTCATCTTTTTTGCACCATTTTATATATAATTTTTATGAAGGATTTTTAAATTTTATTTTCATTTAAATTTTCCTATTTAATTTTTTATTTGAATAAATTGAATGCAATGTAATGATATATTTCATTAATTAGAATATAAAATTAAATTAGAATATAAAATTATTAAAAATTAAAATTAAAAAATTACAAATTTAATAAATTCATTAAATAATCATTTGATAAATTTAGTTGAACTATTGCAGAATTAACGGAAGAAGCGATGGATATATGAAAAAAAATGACTTTAAACAGAAAGAAAACCGACCCAGAAATATAAATATATATTCAATGGTATTCATTGTTTTTATTGCCAAATAATAACTTCAAATGAATGAGGATTTTCACCCTAGGGCTATCACAGTCAGTCCTAATGATTTTGAGAAAATTACGTGTTTGAATAATAGCCTCAGGCCGACTTGGGTTGTGGCCAATTCAGCTATGGTCATGAGCTAATGAGTTAGGGATAATTCTTGTTTATTGTTCCTTGTGCTCCTCCCTTCTTTTTATTTAATATTCATATAACATTATTAAATAATATTATTAAATTAATACTAGCTTAAATAAATCTTATTAGAAATATCGTTCATTGCTTATCGTTTACGAGGGGATATCCTAAATTTTTGCAAATCCAGATGGACTAAATTAGGCTTTTAATCGGCAGACTTTGGATAATTTTCTTCATTTTTCTTCATTTTTTAGGTGTCTAAATTCTTTTGCTTAAACTGTAGTCTTTTAATTCTTGCATAATAGAACTAATTATCGTTGTTAATGTCGAGAGATATTCTTCGAATTATTCAAAAGCTTTATAGCTGATATTCTATATTTATGAGAATAAAAATAGAGATTAATTGTGGTAGCACACCTTTTTAAAAGCATTTAAACAGGATTTAATGCTTTGAGAAGACAAAAGAGCCATCCAAAGAAGACTTTTTTTCATGGAACAGAATCCGAAGGTAAAAAAGAAAGAATGCAAAGGATTTCAGGAATGTGACGAAAAATATTCAGATCATTGCAGCGCAACTTATCAGTGGATTGGTGGTATTGCCCCATCGACAAACGTCTCACAAAATAAGTAAATTTTACCTTTATTCCTATGACTGAAGCCCAATATAGTAATCCTAAAATCTTATTTATTTATTTTATTGCATCAAAATTACATAGTTATTACTGAATCACAATATTGGAAATTTAGAAAATATATAAAACCAATGCATTTTTAAGGTTATTACTTCGGTGTTGTTCATCAAAATGGTCCTTGGAACCAGTGGATCGAGGAATTGTTAAAGTAACACAAGGTCAAATAGTATCTGGCGGCGAACAAAAGATCCAAAATCGACATGTTTTCGATTATATTTCTAATATTGAAAAGCATGTGAACGATGATAACTTGTAAGTTTATCAAAAGGATTTCTTCAATTCTTTAACTGAAGCACATGGAATAGTTTTTTTCCAATTTTTATTCCACATCATTATTTGGCTCGCTGACGATTAGCTTAAGGAAGACCCTTTCTCCAGGGCTCACTTCAATATTCAGTTAATTTTTTTCACATTTGATGATAGATTTATTTTTTTAATAGAAGTAAAACCCATATGATACATGAAATTATATTCTTGGCCAAATTATGTGGCACGAGACATGGCCGTTCGTTAAGAATATTTAGGCTGCCTAATATACTATGAATATTCTGTTCTGTGTTTTTTATTTAAGGGTCACCTATATGGTTTCATTTAAACGCGTTTATTGTACTACAAATCTACAAAATCAAGGTATTGACTGATTTATTTTTTTATTATTTTAAAAAATCTTATTGTATCTTCTAATCTTATTGTATTATATAAATGTTTACCTAAGTTGTTTAAAAAAATGTATTCATTCAAGCACTTCTGATAATTTTTATCAGTCTTATCAATAGATCTAAAAAATTTTACTTTAGTACTCGATGATACTGCAAAAATAATCATTTCAACATTAAATTCATCTGAAATAAGGAAACGACCAAGAAAAATTAAAGAACCTAAGCAAGCTTTAGTAAGTTTCGTAGTTTTTTTTGTAGCCTTTTATTACTTTTTAAAAATGAATCGAATTCAGAACTTTTTTCAGAAGAAAGTGATTAGTTTATCCGCACCTACAACTAAATCTTCCTTATCTACGTTATCACCATTAGTGCAATTCAATTTGAATTCACCAGTTTATCAAGAAAAGCAGCAAAATCTATTTGGTGGTGGAGCTACTCGCCGAGATCTTCAAATTCCTCAACAAAATCAATTCCCTTTCTCAAATCAAGATCGAAATAATTTTGTTCAACAACAACCATTGACCAAAGCTTTTCCACCTCAGCGAAACTATGTGCCACCAAATGAATATGGTATTTATAAAGTATAAATTATACATAAATCTAGTTTAAATGTAACTTAGATGTTCTTCCCTTGAGGACGAAAAAGAGCAGCGAAGTAGTAGGAGCATTGAAATGCAAAAATTTGGATCCTGCTCCTGGTAGAAGTCAGCTTGCTGGCCATCTATTTTCTATGAACCAAACAACTCCCCTGATGAAAATTACTATTCGTGATAACAACCAGTGGCGCCAACCAATTTTTTTTAACTGTTAACAGGCTTTGAATAAATATTTCATTCTTGATATTATATATTACCTTGATGTATTATCTATTATCTTTAACTAATTTTCTTATAAGTTAAATTCATTATCAATAAATTAAGAAAATTTTTAGGGGCCTCACCATTAGAGGAAAAAAATGATCTTTTTAATAATGCCTATTCAAAAGAAAACGCTCAACGTTATCTACCAGAAAATACCGATTATGGATCTTCATCTGCCGATTATTTCCAAGCATCCTCCATAGATCCTTTACTTCCACTACGACAATTACTGCAAGCTATTTTTCGCGTAGGTTAACTTTATAAAAGTACCATTTTTACTATTATTATTATTATTATTATTAATGAATAAAGTATTTGTAACGAGTTTGACGCTATATATGAATGCATTTTTCAACTTTCTAAATGAATAATATAAATTTGCTTAATTTGGAAAATTATGTCACAAATTTGATAATAATTCTGGTTGGATGAAACCAATCCACTATTTGCACCAAATGTTTCACTAAATTTTGCGGAAAAAATAAAAAATAAAATAATTTTTCTTATTTTTCAAAGCTTTTGTCTAATTTTGTCTTTTGTCTTTGCCTAATTTTTTTTCAGCAATGAAACGAAATATTTTTATAAAGAAAGCATTTTTTATTAAACAATTCTCATTTATCATAGTGGGCACTAAAAAAAAAACAAAAAATTTAGAAAAAACAATCAATCACCGGTTTCAGAAAAAGATCGGTTTATTTAATCAATCACAAGATATTCCTAAAATGAGGTAGGAAGAGAGAATTAATTTTCTAATATTGAATTACTTGCAAATTTTATTTTCTAAGATCACTTATAGAGGTATATTTCCATGCTTTTTTGATGGATTCGTTAGTTTTTTCGATTCGAGTAGATTTAAATCAAGGCAAATACGTTTACGAGTTGTATGAGGATCAATTATGTCGTCGACAAAACCTATAATATAAGCAATTATAGTTTATGGAAAAATTTTTGGAAAATAAAAAATTTTCCTTATTTTAGCAATAGTTGAAGAAATTTAATTGTTCAGAAAGTATCAACGTCATATCAAAACATTGATCATATTTACTATAATATTTACTGATAATATTCAAAAATTAATATACCTCTGACAGCGGCTGGGAAAGGATTACTGAAAAGATTGATATAGTCTTCTTCGTGCTTTTGTACATTGGTTTTATCACCGCGATATAAGATACTAACAGCACCCTAAAATAAATATTTGTTATTATATTCATTAAGATTTTTTTTCGTTTGAAGAAGCACTATAGGGTATTTGCCTTGGTACCATTTTACTAGAGTGTTAAGCATAAGTATATAAAATAAAAATATTTTAGCGAAAGTATATGGAAATATACCTTAGCACCCATGACGGCAACTTCTGCAGTTGGCCAAGCATAATTTATATCGCCACGAAGATGTTTTGAAGACATTACATCATAAGCGCCACCAAAAGCCTAGAATTTTTACATTTAAAATTTGAGAATATAATAACCATTATTACAAACTATATTTCTTTTACGCTTATTAATTACTAAATGAGTGGTACTGAGAAGTAGGAGGACAGGATTACAAATCCAAGTAACTGATGAAGGAGTTTCAGCTATGCAGCCAATCAAGCGAAATAATGAGTGCTCTTAGAAGAAGGATAATTGCAATGAAGTTGTTTACCTTTCTCGTAATAACGGTAATCTTAGGTACAGTAGCTTCTGCATATGCGTAGATCAGTTTAGCTCCATGACGAATAATACCGCCATATTCTTGAGCTGTTCCGGGTAGGAATCCAGGAACGTCAACAAGTGTTACAAGAGGAATGTTGAATGCATCACAAAATCTCACAAATCGTGCACCTTTTACGGAAGAATTTATATCAAGACAACCTAAAAATAATTTTAAAAAAGCAGAAAATAATTTTCTCGATTAAAAATCTTCAAATTTCAATTCTTCTACAAAAAATGTTTTAAAAAATACCTGCAGCATATTTTGGATTGTTTCCGACGACACCAATAGTTCGTCCGTTCATACGAGCAAAACCTACGACAATATTTTTTGCATAATCCGGCATTATTTCAAAGAAATCTCCCTCATCAACCAAAGCATGAATAACATCTAACATATTATACGCAGCCGTACTCTCCAAAGGTACAACAGTCTCCAAACTTGGAACATCACGGTCCCTAAATATTTCTTATGAAATTTTATAGCCTTTATTAAAATTTTCATAATATTCTGGATTATACCACGAAAAATTTGGCTAATCACCAAAAAATCAGCTAAAAAATTTGAAATAAATCCAAATTATTACCAAGGAATTATCTAAAATATCTCGAAATAATGTTATAATGATAAAAATAAAAAAAATTAAATCAACCTGAATTCAAAAAAATAAAGTAAAATTATTTATCTCTTTAAGCAATAATTAATAATTTAAACAATCATTAATAATCGAATAATAATTTTACTGTACTTTTATAATTTGAAACAATTTATTCATAACCGTATAACTTTATTCATAAAAATAAGGCGAAATTATTATTTATTATTAAAAATATCTCGCAAGTTCATAGGACAATGAATGAAAAAAGTCACCATGTCACCATTGCTCCAATAAATCTTTCATTGTATAGTAAATCCAGATTGAAATCCAGATTTTTTGAATAATTAAAAAATCAAACACTTGCTAATATTTAAACTAAGGAAATTAAACTTACAATTCTTATAGAAAATTATAAATTAGCTGATTTTTTCCAGTCAAGTGGACAATATAAAAGTAATTGAATAAAATAGTACCAAGGATCTTCACATGCACGAACTGGTGCTGGATCACGATTTGAAAGAGGTAGATAATTGAATAATTCACGAATGTTTAATAATGCGTCGACATCATTGTCGAAAGCACCATGGGCGACACCTATAAAGAAATCATAATATTGGAAGGAAAAAAACTATAACATTTAATAGTTATAATATTGAAAACGCCTTATTCTTATAGCCAGCGGAGCTAGCCTAACTAAGGTAAGAAGAAGGGGAAGAACAATATGCTGATGGAAACAAACCAGATGTGACCGTATGTGTTTTTGAACCACCCAATTCTTCTTGTGTAACCTCTTCATTTGTCACTGCTTTCACCACATCAGGTCCAGTAATAAAGAGGTACGAAGTGTCGCGCACCATGAACGTAAAATCTGTAAGAGCTGGGGAGTATACCGCACCACCAGCACATGGTCCCATAATGAGGGATATTTGAGGTATAACACCAGATGACATAACATTCGCCTTAAAGTTTTGATTTTTTCTTAGCTTATTCATATATTAATATAAATAAATAAAAAATAGATGAAACGCTACGAAGAAATGAAACTTGGAAAATATGCGCATATCCGGCGAGAGAATCCACACCTTCTTGGATACGAGCACCACCAGAGTCGTTTAATCCAATGACGGGAGCCCCAACTTCAAGTGCAGCCTTAAATATGCGCATCTTTAAACTTATTTTTCGACAAGTAGTGAAATATCAAATTTAAATGAAAGTGATTTTAATACTGAGCAATGAGAAGCTCACCTTCATAATTTTGCAGATTTTTTCAGCATGCACCGATGACAAACTGCCTCCAAATACAGTGAAATCTTGGGAGAATACGAAAGTAGTTCGACCGGAAATAGTTCCGCGACCTGTGACAACGCTATCACCGGGATACTAAAATTTTTGCTAGGCAATAAATGAATATGGGTAATTCAAGTCTTCTGGAACAAAGTATTTATAAGATATGAAGCCAAAGATCGCTTTTTACCTTTTCATTTTCCATGCCGAAATCTTGACACCGATGCTCAACGAACATATCATATTCTTTGAAGGATCCAGGATCAAGCAAGAGATGTACACGTTCACGAGCTGTTAATTTGCCCTAAAAAAATCTTAACTAGATATATGAATTTTTCTAGTTTATTCTAATAAGCATAACAATTCAAAGGAAACTGGCTGTGAAGAAGGATGGCAATACTATAAAGTTACAGTCGTTTCCAGTAACAAAATTATGTAAACTGGCTGGTACAATACTACTAAGTTCCAATTGCATCCAGTAAAGGACCATAAATAAAAAAAATTTTACTCTTTTATGCTGTGAATCGATTCGTTTTTCTCCTCCACCAAGCTTTGCTTTCACTCGCATTTCTTTGATTTTTTCTTGGACTTTAATTGTATGCGTAATTGTCGATTGAAAGCGAATATGCTGAAAATTAATTTTATTAATTTAAAATAAAGTCAAATTTTGAAAAAAAAATTTTTTTTCTATATTTATAATTTGCTATCTGCTAGATAACATTGATATAGGCAAGCGATGTTCGGGAAATGAACGCACATTCCACTAAGAGATAATGGCCTGAAGATATATTCTAATGCACCCTATTGCCAAAGGACTGTCTAGCATATTTGTTTGGCGCAGCCTAGTCTTATAGTCTTATAATGGTAATTAAAAGATTCAGATTAGAGTAGATTTTGAATAATCCAGCGACAGATTTGGAATTGCTTTAGTTAATTTCATACATATCTTCGCATCGAACGGTATGGAAATACCTGAGGTTCTACTCTCCACAGGAATAAGACTGTCCAAAAATCATGCTAGCGACTCACCTGTATTCCCATTGCCAAGAGATTCCCTGGCATATTTATCTACTGTGATAAGCCAGTGCAGCAAGTCTAACCAGTAAGGTTCTTTAAAAAAAATCTCTCTAGCTACAGGAAAAACAAAAATGTTACGAGTCATTAGAAGGTGATTTTTTACGTACAATAAAGAAAATTGAATAGAATTCAAACAACCAAAAAAAAAAATTTAACCGTAGGCAACGAGAATGCTTGAAATTTAGCAGTGGAGATTGCGAACCGAATAAGCATAATTATTTAACCGTCAATTTGCACCACTGAAAGTATTTATTAAATTACTAATTTATGATTTGCAAATGGAAATGGTGCGAACTTAGATGAATGGAAATTATTGTAGTAAATATGGGCGCATAAGGGGCTTTTTGCTCCCAGTGGATTGTTGTTCTCATTTCTAACTCTTAGAAGGAATAAACGTTTTTGATAGATGCGATAATTAATTATCCAAGTGATACTGGCAAGTCATATAAAAATCCATCGCTCTATTAATTTCTGGAACAGAATAAATTAAATTTTGCTAAGAATTTTAAACAATTCAAAAATATCTTTCATTTTGAATTATTTAATTATTTAAATAAATATTATAAAAAATAAAAAATTATAAAAAAAATATAAGAATATTTGCATTTTTTTCTAAATTATATAAATTTAAATTAATCAATTAAATATCAATTAATTTAATTTTTTCAATTTAATTTCTAAAATCCATCACTTCTTATCAAATATTAATTTTTTATCTTTTATTAGTCATTTTTTGCTTAACTATTATCTTTCTCGTTTGATTTCACAATTTCTTCTATCGATTCTCATGAATTTTCTTCCAAGAAAAAGCGAAAAATTTTTTCCATTCGCAATTTTTTCACATGTCAACTATAATACAACTATTGCCAAAATATACAAATAACGCTACGATTCCATGATCACTGCAAAAAAAAAAACTTCTGCTGAAAAAATTTTTCAGTCAAATAAATCGTCAATGAATTATAGTCAATCAAATTAGTAATGATTTGCAAGCGAAATGTTCAAAGAGAGAAAAACCTTAAATAGTTTGAGATTTATTAAAATTTTTTATTAAAAAAATATATAATATAATATAATTATATTTAAAATATAATTTTTTTTCTTTTTTAAATTTAGAATAGAATAAAATATTTAAAATTTTGCTAGCAAAAATAACCAAGAAAATCGATGAATTGAATTTATCGTTGATCGACGAAAATTTTTTAGTTAGTTAGTTGATCAATAGTAATTTTAGTTGGTTGGTTTATTCTTTGGTTGTTTGGTTAAACATTGAAAGAATTAATATGAACTCAACTGTTGAGAATAATTTTTAAATCAATAAAAAAAATTTTACATTATTAAAAATATAAAAATAAAATAAAATATATTAAAATCAACAGTTGTTCTCCACCCACACAACTCTTTTTTGCTAAAATTTTTAAAAAAATTGCTATTTAATTTTTAAAAATTTTCATTTTTTTTTAAAATGGTTTTTAACTAAATTATAAAAATTATAATTATAATTAAACTAAATTATAACTAAATTATAATTTTTTTTAGCGATAATTATTTTTTTCTTTTTAAAATTTTTTATAAATATTTATAAGAATGATTAAAAAATTTATAAGAAAACTAAGTTAATTCCATTTTAATTACACCACACGCTGTAAATGATTTTTAAAAATTTATTATTATAAAAATATATATCAACATATTTTAATATTAAATATATATATATATATATGTATATATACATTTCCGTTTTATTTAGGAAATAAAAATCAAAAATAAGAAAAAAAAGAATGGGGAAATAAAAAAATTGGAGCCAGTACTAGGTGAGAATGTACTGAGGCACTCCAAATAATACCATAAATATTAAGCCACTTTATTTGTAAAGTAGAGATTAGTACGAGAACAATTTTGTATGCAATTTATTACAATATTGCAATAATTTGTAGGAATAAATTATAATTTTTTAGTTTAGCTATCATTTTACTTACTGATTATTTTTTGTATCTTCAATCCACTATCGCCTAATAATTTTCAAATTGAAAGAAAAATTATAGATGTTTTTAAGTATAGCCAAGATCATCAAAATGATATGATACCTAATCAGTATATCAGTATAAATAAATACTCTGAGATTCTCAACGAATCCAATTAATACACCTGAATTTTTCTATGTAATTAATTATTAATAAGCGGTGCTGGTCAAATCAAGAATATATTATAATCGGTATAATTAGAAGAAGCCTAAGATTTTTCATAGGACAGGAACTATGGAAATTCCTTGAGTCTAGTGAGGAAAATATCTCAATAAATGTTTTCAAAAAATACCAAGTATTCATCAGGAATATTCCAGTAGCATCTATAAAAAATTATACGCTGGTACCAATTTTTTTTTCTTAGATCTAAACATCTGATTATGCCAATTAAGTAAGCATTTCTTATCAACGATAAACTAATAACTAATTTTAAAAAAAATTAAAAACTCCTTTACAATTATAGGTTTATCACTCTTGTAGATTCGAAAAACATTTCTGGATTATTCATGACAAATAAAGCAAATAAATTTTTCTATATTGCAAATTTCAATTCAAGTTTTGGAAAAAATAAAAATAAACAATTGATTAAATTGGATTTGAAAGGAGAAGAATTGAATAAAACAAATTATCATTTATTATATGCATAAAACAAATTATCATTTATCATATGCGTGCATATGAACAATAAATAAATAATAAAATTTTTTAAATTCATTTTCAATATTTATAAGCAATAAACGATAGAATTTAAAATGTATGTTATTATTATTTTTATTATATGATAAGAAATTCGTTATAAATTGTTTGCATTTTTAATATTCAAAATATGGTTCACTTGAAATTTTCAGTTTTTGCAGGAAAAAATTTCGATTTTTTTTAAATCGACGATTCATCGTAACAATTCTTTACGCTTTCCATGGATTGTCACCAAACAATCGTCTATTAACCATAGTTATTGATTTGATTTTATATTCCATTAAATTTCTTGAATTTTAGATTGAATTTTAAAATTTTATTTTATATTTGAAATTTTCATATTATTTTAAAAGTGCTCATTATCGCTGGTTAAACTCCGTTACTGGCGACATTGCCGCCTGACAAAGAGTGGTGGTTTATGGCGGATTCGAACGATTCTTCAAAAATAATACAAAATTAACGAATTTTGAGCGAATTTCAAGAAATAAGAAATTTTTTTTATTTATTTCATTAAATGACTATATGTAAAGCTGATAAATTTTCCTTAAGCCATTTGGCTTAGAAATGGATGGTTCAGTGGATTATTGCTCAATTGGGAGCGCCGATGCTGAGGTTCGATTCCCCACAGGAGTAAACCTGTATAAAAATAAACCTGTAAAAAATACTGATGCTGGCGGCTCACCTGTATTTCTATTGCCAAGGGATTCCCTGACATATTGCTCAATTGCGACAAGCCAGCGGAGCGAATTTAACCAATAATGATGAGAACTCCTCAAGAAAAAAAGCATTTGGCTTAAATTTAAATTTGCATTTTAATTTAAAATTTTAAATTTAAAAATTTAGAAAAATTTAAAAAAAATTATTTATAAATTATTAATAAAATTAGCATTAAATTAAAAATTATGAAAATAAAGAAATTTAAATTTTGTATTTTTTAAATTTATATACGAAAGAATTTCGTCGAAAATGCGAAAAACCAAACTATTATACGAAGATTTTTTTATCGATTTTTTAAAATAAATTTTTAAATTCCATTAATACATAGGGGGTTCGAATGGCTCAATGGATTCTTACTTTCATTTCGGAGCATCGACGCTTGAGTTCGACTCCTAATAGAAAAGCTGTCTTCTAAAAATCCACGCTTCTATACTTATCTCTTATTTCTTTGTTTGGCCCGTGCTGGCCATCCAAACGAACCAAACCATAAATTATGAGAATGAAAAAAATTCAAAGAATGAAAAAAAATTCTTAGTAGTTTGAAAAAAAAGGCAGAAAAAATTTTTAAAATTTTAAGCCAAAATTACAGCAAGAAACTATTTTAAAAAATTTTTTTTTCTTAAAATAAAATGAAATGCTTCCTCTAATCGACAACTTCGAAAATTGTGTCAATCAATGAAAATATCAAAAGGTTCGATGGGTTGCTATTTGCTCTCGTTTCGGTACGATGCACCGCCAACTGGCACATAAAATAAATACGTAAAAATTTATTGCACCTCACGAATCCTTAATCGAATAATCAATATATTCGCTTATTTATTGATTAATTTCTTTCAAGTGATCGCCTTGAATAATCTGGAAATCTTGGCTACAAGGCTATCTATTAGAATAGCTCATTTAGTACTGAAAATAGACAAGTTGAGAAAAATTTTGAAATATACAAAATTTAAAATTTTTTCATAACCATCAATAAGTGATAAGAATGATAATTTCAGATTTAAATAGTTATTATTAATTTTTCGATTTTTTACTTATTAAAGAATATTCTTATTTTTTTAAATTTCGCTTATCGCTTAAAATAGAGTAAATTAAATTTTATTCGAGATTTCTTTTTGATAATTTATAAAAAAGTATATTTTCTGCTCACTTAATATATTATTTACTTATTTTATAAAAAATATTAATATTGGTAATTGTAAAAATAAAATCATGAAATAGTTTGAATTTTTTAATTTTCTATTTCATTTTAATTAATTCAATTCTAGTAAAATTAAATTTTTCACTAATTTTTGAAATATTTATAACTTAAATATTTAATATTTAATAATTTATTGATAAATCAAATTTATATTTTTATTTTTCATTATGAACTTTTAATAATTTTGTTTTTATTTTTTATGGTGATTATTATATATTATACTATTTATTGTATTGAATTTATTATAAATTATATTATTTGTTATCATTATAAAAAAAAGTTTTACCTTGATAATTATTACTTTATGAGATATTTTTTTTCCTATTCTAAAAATTCGTAAATATTCTAAAAATTTGTTGTCAAAAGAGAGAAAAGCCAGAAAATATTTTTATTAAAAGCATGCTTTTTATTATAATAAATATTTTGTTTAAAACAAAAAAGTATTATTTATTATTTCTTATCATCATTACTCATTGTTGTTATTACTGTTAACACTTTTCGCAATCTTTTTATTGTGATAAATATTGAAAATATTCAAAAATAAATATTTTTTTGCTATTATCTTACTTTTTATTAATAATTAATATTAATTAATAATAATAATAATCGTTAGTATCACTGTTATTATCATTATTATTATAATATTATTATAATTTTTATATTTTTATTTGCTATTTAACCTTATCGTCTAATGAGATATTGAAATTTGTTCAATACAATCAAATGGCTGATTAATAGGCCACAATAATTATTGTAGAATTATTGAATAGAACCATTCGTATAAAATTTTGATTGGATATCTATAAGGATTGCTTGGTTTCATAAAGAAACCATTTTTTTTGCGAATAAGCACCATATACTTTGGAATTAGCTTCGTTGTGAATATATTTTCATATTTTTATAGAATGGTTCTCGAACGAATTGGTGATTCAGCTGGTAAAGTTTTGGAAAATACTGAAGAATATCACAATTATGTTTCGTGCGATGATAAGATATGGATTTTTAGCAAGAAATGTAAGCAATAATTTTTTTAGGAAAATATTTTTTCGGAAAAAAAAATTGCGCTGGTGATTTACTGGTGAATGATAGAAAATAGGACTCATTTAAAACTAGTTTTACTTGTTTTTTTTTTGTTTACTGAAAATAGAATTCTTTTTTTGTATATAATTTTTCAACCACTCTTAAAATATATCTCTATCTCTATCGGAATAAAATTGCAACCTGGTACAATCTACTTCGGAATATCGCTTTTTTTTCTCCGAGCCCTTTGCAAGAAACGCAAAATGGAAAGAGGTCGGATGGGCTAGCATTGGCTAGGATGTGGGGAAAATATAAAGGAAATGGAATATTCACCAACACTCTGGTTCTCTGATTATAAATAGATAGTACCTTTTGAATGAAAAAAAAATAGTTAAGCAATTTTCTTAGAAAATAATTTTGGAAAATTCAAAATTTTTTTAATTTAATTAAAATTTTTTAAAATTATATTTTTTATTATATTTATTTTTCACTTTTAAAATCTGTTTTCTTGAAAATTTCATAAATTTTTAACTTTTTTTCAAATGTAAAATCAATTATAATGTTTAATTTTAAAATTTAAATCTTTTCACAATTTGATTATGAAATTTTATTATGGCACTTGCTTAAGATGTTAGTTTATTTTTTAAATATTTATATTTATATATAAATTAAATATTTTTATTTAAATATTTTATCTAAAATAATTTTTTAACATTAAATTTTCTTAGATTCTTTATGGATTAGAATATTGTTTCTTTGATTTTGGAATGTTGATGCTAAAATTCTTTCTCAGCTAGGAAAAATAAACTTATCTTTCAAAAGTACCAGTATATTCCGTTGCAATTCTATCGCAAAATGGCTCCATCCCAAAAATTCCTCTTATTGAGCAAGCTAGTGAGATTGGCTTAACTAGAAGTGGTTCACAACAATTAATTGTTCTAATAATAAATTAAAATTAGCATCCGAGCTTCCTTTCAGTTTCCTAAAGCTTAAGGCGACCATTAAATTCCAATAACTGCCAACCGCCAATCCGATAGAGCAATTTTAATCATTTATTTAAAATTATTACATAATTTTCCCCACTATTTACCATTTATAATCAGAATATATCATTTATAATCAGAACCAAGTTGATATTTTCAATAAAACTTTAATTTATAATATATATTTATATGTTTATTTTAATATATTTAATAATATTTAATAATATATTTATTTAAAGATACACCGCAGTCGACATTCAATTATGGTCATCGTATATCGTTTGGCGGCGGATATGCAGCTTCATTCGATACAATCTCGCGCAATTGGTCGCCAAAAATCGAATTTCCAGCTGTATCACTCGAAGAGAACTTAGAAGAGAAAATTTTCGTCCTCAATTCAGCAATTTTAATGCTTTTATATAGCCACTTTGGTGGAATTAAATTTCATAGTCTTTTCATGTGGAATATTGAAAAAATGCAATGGAGTAACGTCGATAAATTTGTAGTATGAATATTCTTTTATTTTTTTAATATTATTTAGTATTATTTATTTTTTTTCTTATAAAAAAAAGGTAATTATTGGAGAATTTTGAAAAACTTATAGAATTTTTTTCATAGAAAAAATATTAGAAAAAATTAGCAGATTTTAAATATTATTTTTTTACTGCATAATAAATATAAAAATGAAATGAAATGCTTAGAAAAATTGCTATTAAAATCGATTTATCGAAATCGAAATAGATAATGGAGGAACCGATAAGCGACCTCAAGGCTAAATCGAAGAAAGCAGTCTTGATTGCACCTTAAAGACCATTTCGCTTCTTTTGAAATCACAATTTTTAACCGAAAATTTTCTATAATTTCCTCTTTATCATTTATCACATATCTTATCATTTCAAATTTGACTGGCTTTATAAGCCAAAGGCATGAATTATTTCAAAATTTTCCAATCCGACGTTATGATTAAGATTTATTAAAGTCATTTCCTTGCTCCATCTTCTAACTTTATACACTTCTTTCAGGAAAGTATCGATAATCCAGATGCACAAGCAAAATCTAAATTGATTATCGTTCATCAAATCGATGAAATCGATCGTAAATCGATGTTTTTCATATCTTCAATAAGGAATTCATTATACGTACATAAACTGCTGTTCAATAACAAACATTCTGCATCGATTTCAATAGTGAATACGATTGAAAATTTCGAAAAAACACCTGTCGTTGCTGCACGGTTATTTTTTATTCTATTAATAAATTATATATATATGAATGTTTTATACATAAATATACTTTAGATTTATTCATAATTTTTACGCAAAAAAAACCATGGGAGAGTGGAATACCCCCGAGTGGATGGGTTTTTACTATCGCTTCGAAGTGCCGATATTCGGTTTCGGCTCCCGGAAAAAACGAAACCTATCTTATGCTAAAATCCGCATGATTCTTGGCAACTTTACCTATTCATCTATCAGCAATTGATAAAATTTATCTAATTCGACAGAAGCAATTCTAATCAGGGAATCAATTAGTATTCGGAAAAATAATAAATTGTTCTTTGTAAAGAAAAAGAAAAAAAAAGTGAAAACTATGAAAAAACGTTTAATGTATTGAAAAGCTGAAAGCATAATTCATTGGGAAATTTATCGAAAACTGATAGTTTAGTGTAATAAAATTGATAAATGTTTAAGATAAGATAATCTTCAAAAAATCTTATTTTTCATCGATATTAAATTATAAAAATCAAGAAAAAAGATGACCTCAATTGTTTGGCAATTTCGACAAAAGCGCTAGCAGAAACTACTTTCTTCGCATATATTATTTCTGATTTACCAGATTATGGGCGATCTTCAACAATTAAACAGATTTCACCCTTAAACGTGTTTATTCCGATAAATTAGAATCCATACTTTTTATCCTCAATAAAAATAATAAAACGACAAATCCGGCAGATCAAAAGAAGTTCAGAAATAAAACAATCCAAGATGGATTTTTTCAATTCCATTTAAAACTGCATTTCTTACTTAGGCAACTTCATATTAGTCCATTCATCAGTACCATACAACATTATATGAAATATTTGTTAATTTGAGCATTTATAGATAAGTAAAACAATAGTTATTTAGGTGGAACAACGAAATCTATATGTTTGGCGGAATTAGTGGTTGTGGATTTCGATTTGATCCTAAATCGTGTTTCATAATTGATATCGCCAAAAAACAAACCCAAGAAATTGAGGTAAACTTTTGGCAAAATTTTTTTTCTCCCAGAGATCGCTTTTTCCTATGTTGTAACTAAAAATTTATGCATACAACTCATAAATCTTTTAAGATGGAAAACGATCACCCTGCGTTCTCATTTAATGGACCACGATACAATTATGTGACAAAAAATGGACGCTGGTATCATGCAACTGGAATGACACAAGTCGGTATGACTGGATCAATTTTTAATGGCGAAATTTGGTATATCGATTTGAACGAAACAATAATAAAATGGTTCAAGGCACCATTAGTAATTCCAAAAATGGATGTTGATTTTATGAGGATTGATGAAAACGATTTTATCTTTATAGCCGATAAGAATGAAGGCGTTTTCAAAGGAGAAATTGCTTCTTCTTGATTTAATCAAAATATTCACTATTGAACCGTTATTTTTGGTTTTATTTTTGGTTTTATACTTTTAACTTATAATTCCTCTTTTTTTCTTATAATGGTTCTTTAATATAATGGGCATAAATTCGTTAAGCTCTCACATTGTTTTTTCATTGCTATCGAAAATTTTTAAAAAATGGTAATTCATTTTGCTTTTAATTTTTTATATGTTTTATGAACACATAAAAGAAATTTAAAAATAATTTTGCAAAATATAAATCTATTGTCAAATTGTTAAATTATAAGAGAAATCATTAAAATTTTCAATTATTAAAAATTATCCGAATAAAAATTAATTTATTAATTTTTTCTTGATCCTTTATTGCCAATCACGATTCGATCTTTTTCGAATATTTCTTTGAAACTTGGTTTAATTTAAAAATCGGTATTGATAGAACCGAAAACACCAAATTCACCAGATGCACCAAAAATGTTCGGAAAACAAACAATATGATTGTGCCTGCAAATGTATTGCCATATATATTAATGGATGAATAAAATGAAGTAATGAAATGGATTGACCTTTTTTTTCTAAAGTCATTCATCATTTTTGGTTTAACTGGCTGTGCTAATTTCTGATTTGCAATGCTAGGCTCTTTTAATACATAGAACAATATGGGTATTAGAAGGATTAACCGATAGAATTAATAAAATTTTTACTTACAACGGCAAGTTTAATTGCTTAATCGAAGCAACAAATCATTTGATCATCCTAACCCAAGATGGATAGGGGATAGAATGGCTCAGTGGGTTGTTGGTCAATTAGGAGCGCCGATTTTGAGGGTTCGATTCGCCGCAGGAGTAAACCAGTATAAAAATACGGGTGATGCTGACGACTCATCTGTATTTCTATCGCTCAAGGAACTCCTTGGCATATTGCGACAAACCAATTGCCCAATTGCGACAAGCGAGTTTAACCAGTAATGGTGAGGGCTCTTAAAAAAAAACCAAAGATGAATCAAAATTCAACTGCGACATTGCAAAGCAGTACACCTAATTTTTTTAAAAGAGATGAAAATTAAATTTCTCTCCTTGAAATCAATTAGGTCCATGAAATAGCCATTTGCTTATTTAATCAAATATTTATTTAAGAATCCTCGGCAAATCATAAAGTCATTAAAAAAATTTACATAGCGGAAAAAAAAATATAAAAGCATGAATGTTATATAAAAAAAAAGCAAAATGCAAAAATTTACAAAAATATCGGTGCAAAATCTATAGATCTGCAAAGCGTATATTAAATAGCTACGAAATTTGATCAGTGATAAGGGAAAATAACAGAAAACATGTTCAATGATAATGAAAGATATCTACTTACTTATCTATCTATGTTACTTCTTTGCGAAGAAAATATAAGTGATGGCAATAAGTTAGTTTTCCTTCTTCTATATTTAAAAGCACAAAAAATAAAATAAATAAAATACTTGCTTTTTATTTTTTTCTTATTATTATTTTATGATACTTTTTTTATTATTTATTAAAATTACATTAATAAAATTTTATTTTTCAACGGAATCAAATCATTTTTTAAAAAAATTTTTTTCTATAAATTAAAAGATAATATTTTATTGAATAATTATTTTTAATAATAAAAAATAATTCGATATTTTATATTTTAAATAATAATAATTTGTAATAATATTAATTTTTTCATCCAATTAAAAATTTATTTCTATTTTTTAACGAATTAAATTGCGATTATAATGAATTATATTATTTAAAATTACTTTTTAATTATGAATAGATAAAGAATTTCATGAATTCAATTCATTGCATCACTTATCGTTTTCATATATTCTAATATGAATAAAATGTAAATATAAATTTATGAGTGGTTGATTATGAAAGGAAAACTTTTACTTTATAAATTCAAATATCAAATAACTTTAGGTTTATAAATTTTTCTCTATTCGAAATTTTCCCAATTCGCTACTTTCTAAGCGATTTGTACATTCTAAAGAAATGAAGAAATATCATAAAACGATGAATTTTGAAATTATGCAAATGCAATTAACTTATTTACTTACCTATTTACTTACTTGAAGTGAGTAGATTTATATAAAGTGCAATAATAATATGATTAAGATGATTGCCGTATAAATATTACTTTATTATATGAAATCTAAATGCACCTACAAGCAAAATGAATCTAAAAATAGAAGATAGTTCACGTTCATAATTTATATGAAATCTAAATGCACCTACAAGCAAAATGAATCTAAAAATAGAAGATAGTTCACGTTCATAATATCGCCTATTTTTAAAATAAAAGGATTAACGTGGAAAATAAAAGCGAGCTATAAAAATATAATAGGCTTATTAAAGTACCAATTTTTGTTATTCTACAGCACTCTTATTATATCTTTTTATTGGGGCTAAAAAGTTTTTATCGAAGAAAGAACTTGGTATTCTCGAGCATTACTTGTATTCCACTTTTTGTTATTGGTAAATTTATTGTCATCAAAGAAACAGTTATAAGATAGATTTATTGAAGTACCATTAATAAAATGCAGTATAATACGACCGATATACTTATACGATAAGAATGATGATTACAATAATGAAAAAGGAAAAAAATTTTATAAAAATTTCTAAAACTGATTTTCGAAGACATTCATCGAATGTTTACAATTTAATTTTATACAACTAAATTTTGAAAGAAGAAATATTATTTATATTATTTATTTATTTATAAATCGTTCTCAAATAAATCTCATATTTATATATTTATTAAATGAAAATCGTGTATATCGTTGCATATTTAAATAGTTCAGTTGTTGTTGATTATTGTTAATTTATTCTATTAATGAAAACTTTTATTCTATTAAATCTTATTTTTCTAAATTTCATCATAAAAAGTGGTAAGAATTTTTAAAAAAAATAATTGTATTAATGTTATTAAAATTAATTTAAAAATAATTTTATTAATTTTTTATTTTCATTAAAATTTTTTGTTTTATGCAAAAAAACAATTATTTCTTAGTTATAGCTATAAAAAACTAAATTAAATTTCATAAATATTTCTTAATTTCAAGTAAAAAATATAAATATAAAAATAGTTTTTAAAAAATATTCAGAGCTATTTTTACTTTTTATTAATATTTTTTTTATTAAAATTTATTAAATATTATCGCTGTCATAAATTATTATTAAATACTATTAGTCATTATTATTATTACTATTAGTCGTTGAAATTTTATAGTTTTACGTTAAGATATAATAATTTTGTAGTTTTATGGTTTAATAACATTTTATAATAATTTATGGCAATTTTAAAAATCGGCTTAGGCTTAGGCTTAGGCTTAGGCTTATTGAAATTTTATTGTAAATCTAATTTATTAATCTTTCTCGAAAATTTTTATTACAAAGAATTTCATCATAAATCTGTTTAATTTGCTAAATATTAAATATTAAAAATAACAATATTAAAAAACCTATAAATTAGAAGTGGAATAGCTAAGTGGTTTGAAATTGCTTCCATCTGTGAGCGCTGGTTTTTTGGTTCTATCCCTGATTGAAATAAATCTTTTAAAAAGTCCTTACATTGCTGGCCAATCTATTACTCCCTGTAAATATTTGCCTCACCAATGAACCGAGTCTAACCAGAAACTGCAAGGCATTTTTCAAAAAAAAGCCTTAAATTATTGAAACTTAGATTAAAATATAATCTCTAAACAAAAAAGAAAGAGAATTAAGACTATTTAAATTTCTTAATAAATGATTCTCATCCATAATTATGATATTTTAGAAGAATGCGCTCCAATCGACTATGATCTTGGTGAGCGAAATATTTTATTTCCTTCCGAACAAGCGCTTGGCATTCCGATACAAAAATCTCAACCGTTATTTTTACGTAACTTTCCTATATTTCCAATTTATTCACTATTTTGCCTCTTAAAAATTCGCAATATGTTAGGAATCTTGCTTCTTTCCAGAGGCCCGATCTCTTCTTCAAAATTATAATCTATTCTTTGCTAAGTATGTAAGCCATATAGAATAGCATAGGACAAATCCTAAGCAGCTATAAGTCAGCTTATTCTTAATTTATCGGAAATTTCACCGAAATCCGTTTTCATTGAATTCCACATCGAGATTTGTCTAATTTCAGATGGAGGAAGAATTGAATCATTAATAGACACGGATGATTTACGTTGCTCGGATTTCGATGAATCCTGTCAATGGTATAATATTGAAAATTCGGAATTATCTTGGTTACGAGGAAGAATTCATTTGGATAGTCAACACATGAAAGTATGTTTGCCTATTTTCATAAAAATATTTCCTACTATTTGTCCAATAAGTGCAATAATTTAAGCATTTTTATATTGCAAAGGCTGCACTTTATAAATGATTTGGCTTTTAAAAATTATAAAATAGCGAGTGAACTTTTCCAAAAAAACCAAATCATAAGTAATAAAAATAATGCTTCAACAGAATTAAGTGGTTGTAATTAACATAATTTGATGGCAGATAGCAGCTGGAACGGAAATTGTACCCAAAGGATTGTACGCTGTGGTTGTGACAGATCGTCAAATGTTTCCAAATGCTAAAGCAGTTTTGGCTAGTAAAGTAATTGAATGTCAACAGGGTATTGGGCAGCTACGTCTTAAGTAAGATTTAAGATTATATAAATCTTAAACATCATAATTCATCAACTATTTCCGACATAATCTTGAAACTCATTCATATTTCGTTCTAGTTACTGGGTTAGCACTGGTGTACGAATTTCTGTTTGTGCTAAACGTACTGGTAAACGTTATCCAGACTTCGATATTTGCACTGATCTGGATCCAGGTAATATTCCTGGTCCTGCATATGTGAACATTCAAGACTTTGAACATCAACCGTTTCAAGTGAGAATATAAATCTTAAAATGGCCATGGAAAAAATGGCCATGGAACTTTGGAGGAATTTCATGGAATTTTTTGCAAACAACAGATTAAGAGAAACTAAATAAATTATTTAGTAATATTCCGCAAAAAAAACTTTATGGATCTCTCAGTATATTATTAAAATTTTCCGATCTCATGCCAAATATCTTAAAATTTTTTGAAGATTTTTATCCGTGCAAACAATTTCATTTATGATTCGGCATCTCTAAAAGGCGGTTTTGCAATTGTTGATAATATCGAATATTATGCTGACCTTTGCACAAACTCACTTGATAAAGTACCACAGGTCAGTTAGTCAGTTAGTTTTATAAGAAAGTTCAGAAAGAAATAAAGGAGCTATTCATGATGTTTGTATATTTTTAGAGGGATGAATTTTTCAAATTTTTCGATTCTCCTTTTTCCGAGTCAACATCGTCAGCAAAACCAAAGGAATTAATTATAAAAAAGATAGTAGAGTCGTCAAATCGGTCAGATTTCGAACAGAACTCAGAAAGAATTGAGCCAGTAAATTTAATAGATAATGAAGTAACCAATTTTCCCTCCCACTCCTCACTTGTCGCTGTCATGCAACAAATTCCTATGAATTCAACGAAAAAAATTTCAAAAACAGCAAAGAAGCTGTACGTAGTTGAAAATACTGATATAATTTCTTATCCGACAAATCCACAAACAAATTCGGTCACAGTGTCCCCCACTTTCTTACGAAAGCCATGTGATGTGCTTAGTTGTACTTTTATGGAGGAAAATTGCACAGGGTACATTAACGGTACTGGCTGGTTAATCTATAATGGTACGAAATCGAACAGTTCGGTTCTCGATAATTTATTAATGGAAAATAATAATGGTTGGTTCCATTTCAATAATGATTTTTATAATGATATTTGTAAATCCGCAGTCATAGGAAGTTTTCATTTTCCAATTTATTTTTTTGATTTTCTTTCCAGAGGTTTCGTTTTTGTATATCATTGGTCCAATCGCAACGTCAAGATTGTTGATTCCTTCATTTACTTCAGCTTTCAATTTCCATTTAATCCTAACTTATAATGTACATCCAAAGTCTTCTAAATTACGTGCGTATGCAAAACTATTAAATGAAGCACATGAACGAAAAATTTTTCAGGTAAAATATAAATCATAAATATAAATATTGTATTGTCAAATTTAGAAGGAGCATCTAAATCTAAACTAATGATCTTCAGCCTCTAAGTCACCGGAAGGGGCTCCCTGGATTGATTTGCCTAGTTTGACGAGCTAGTGGAGCGAGCTTAACCGGAAGCTAGTGAGCACTTACTCTTAAAAAAAGCCCAATTTGATGGTAGTGAAAGAATTGAATAATCATCTGATTACATGAGATTTTCATTAATCCTCAAGCATTTTCAGTCATCAAGACTTAGAACGCAATTCAGACAGTGGCGACAAACTGCGATTCATCTCCAGAAGGGAATTTATGAATATGTAAGAGTTTTATTCCTATAAGGCTTATTTTCTATTAGGCAAATGACTTCTACCCTATTACCACTTGGCCCATATTCTAGAACAAAATATATTTATAATCAAACCCATGAAGATAAAAAGTTTTAGGTCAAAAACTTAGAAGTTTCGAGAAATTTTAACTTTTCACTATACTTATTACATTACTTTTACATTACTTTAACATTACTTAATACATTACTTTTTTATTTTTTATATTTATAACGTTCCGATTGAGCAAATATTTGTAAAAATTCGAATTGTCCAATTATAGTTTTTTAAGAATATCTCAATTTGAGAAAACTTTTAAAGCATTTTAATTAGTTAAATAATTAAAAGGTAAAAAATTGATATCATTTTTACTTGAATTTCCATTGTGCTTAAAGTTTTCCGGAAAATCCTAGGAAAATTTCATATTTTCTATTTTAAAATCCTATACAAGTCCCATAATATATATTTTTGCAATATGTAATTTGCTAAAATTTTCGAAATTTCTACTGAACTCATCATCTTTAACATTCATTGGTAATTTCATTGGTAACTAATTAATTAATAATAATTTTTTTAATAAAAAGAATTATTTTTTTCTAATAAAAAGAATTATTTATTATTTTTTTTACAATAATAATCTTTTAATAAAGAATAAAAATATATAAAAATATAGAAGAAATAAAAAAAGAATTCTTATTTTTTATTAAATTTATTAAAGATTAAATTAAAAAAGATTAAATTTTTATCAATAATTATTGAAAATTTTATTAAATTTTATTTTATAATTCTGCAATTAATATGTCAGATTGCATTCGAAGTGAAAAATTTGCTCGACGATGAGATTGTCGCTATCGGAAAAATACGAATTTACGAAGAAGAAGAAATTTGTCATAAAAATTAATGAAATTGCAAAAATAGAAAATCACTATTATTACTACTGATACTTTTGTTGTATTCAATTCTCGTGGATTTACGGAATAAAATTTAATTTGAAGGATTTTTTTGTTGAATGATTTTGCATTATCGTAAAAAATCGCCAAACACCAATCAGTTTTCCCAATAATATTTTAAACCAATGGACGCAAATTACTAAAAAAGAAATTGGTTCTTAAATAGGGAAAATTTTGGTACTATAAACTGACTAATATTTGCAGTTTATTGCAATTTATAGTAGTGATGATCTATAGTTCATTGTCGTTTCTCCATAAAACTCCATATTCCATATTTTAATATTTTGACACTTTTTTTGGACTCATTATTGTTGTTTAGGCTCGTTTCTCTAGTTTGCCATAGACGCAAAGAAGTTCCTTGACGATAGAAATATAGATGAGCAGCCAGCATAACCCGAATTTCTTGACAGTTCAATCCCTACCTCAGCATCGGCGTCATCCGAACTAAACAACAACCCATTGAGCCATTCTACTTCCAATTCACTCGGCAAAATATTGAAAATTTTTATATATATTTATACATATTTATATATATTTACACACCACGTGCGGAAATAGTGCGGTGGTCGATTAATATGAGCATAACAATAACAGTTCTAATCGCGACCAATCTTCTCTACCTTTCCATTGAAAATCCTTGGTAACGCTTTTTGAAACCTTATCTGCATTACTTCAATCTTTCAGAATTCTGGTGAACCTGAGATTGAGGACCGTACCATTTATTTTTTTTAACTAATTACGCAAATTTTAAGCGAAATTTAAGAGTTGTACGATAAAAATACTGGTACGAGGTCTGTATTTCTGGTGCATTAAGAGATATAAACAAGGTCACATTCGATATTTCAGTTTAATATTCCTATAACCTTTAAAATTCTACCTTTTTGTATGGCTATTTGCACCAATTATTGACATTGCGAAGACATTTTCGTTTTATTATTTATTACGCTTTAAAATTCATAAAAATAAGTTTTCATAAAACGACACGATAATGATCAAAGTTCAAAATGTTCGTTCGTCCGTTTTTCAAAAAAAAAAAATTTCATTCCTCAAGAAAATTGAAAAATGAATGTTGAATACGATTAAAATCTAACGAAATATAAACAAATTTGATAAAAATTTTAAAAATCGACGGAGAAAAAAAGATTTATCTAATTATTTACAAAGTAATAAATTCAAATATTAAAATATTAAACTTCTAAAATAAAATAAATAAATCAAATAAATCATAAATCAGAAACGACGCAAAGAAGCCTTAAACTATTGAGACTTTTATAACAAATAGTTTAACAACAAAGATTAATTTTTATTGGTTTTACTTTTTCATTGTTTGCTGAAACTAATCCACGTAAAAACCATATATAAGTTTCAAAAAAAAAATGCTTATCACTTAATTCTGATAATGTTATATTTCGTTTATTTTGCGTTCTCTTATCATTTCATTCGAAAATCTGGTAATAATTTCGCTTTTAATATATTTATAATTATATTTATACTTATACATACTTATATACTTATATATTTATCTAAAAATATATAAAAATAAGTAATATATAAATATATAAATATAAAAATATATAAATATAATTATTATAAAAAATATAAACATTAAATATCAACAATATTAATAAAATATTAATGGAAATATAATTATTGATTTGTGCATAATGAACTAAAATTAAAATTATTATAGAACAATGTGGTTCAACAATGTTCAACTTGAAGAAAGAACTGCCCGAACCGATTCCTTTCATTGACCTTACAGTTAATGGTAATGATAGTCGTCCTTTCGTCATCTTTTACTATTATTAATTTTAATTCTACTACTTATTATTGCTAATAATAAAAATGAATTCAGAAGAACCATTAGATGATGTTCATAAGCTATATTGTCATTTCGAAGAAGCCTGTGAATGGCACAATCTTAATGTTTCGGGGCTATTTTGGGTACGAACGGGCATAAAACTTGAAAAGTTGGATCTTAAGGTCCTTTTAATTTAATTTTTCTTTTTTACAAATCTGATTATAAAATTCTATTTTATAATTTTTATTTTAGTTCTTTTGTAATTTTTTGTTCAACAATATCTAATAAAGCATTATTTTTCACTTCGAGATTCCTAAATTTTTGCAGGTAACCTCTGGAACAGAAATCACACCTGATGGCTTTTATGCTGCTATAGCTCCTAGTTTTACTTTTGACAAAGACGATGAAGCAGTTTTGGTCAGCAGAAAGATTGATTGTCAAAAAGGTAATGGGCTGCTGAAATTCAGGTGAGAATATATAATTTTTAATTCATCTAGAACACTAAAACTTTTTTTTTGCTTATCAGTCTTCTAGGAAATCTTCTCATTAGAATTTAGAATTTTTCTTAATATAAATTTTTTTAATGATGAGATTATATATAAATATACTTTAAAAGAATTTTCAGATTTTGGACAGGTTTTGGAGCAGTGATTGAGGTATGCACCAAGCGAACTGATATCAATCAAAATTCAAAATTTGAAGAATGCATAAGGCTGCCAGAAAACATAGAGCCTGGACCAGCTCATGTCAAAATAAGAGATATAAAACAAAAGCCTTTTCGAGTATGCATTCAAATTATTTCTATCAAAAATTTCTATCATTGCCAATTTATTCTTGGTTAATCTTGGTTTATCAAAAATTCCTAAATGTCCAAGTATGATAGCAGATAGTAAGGTGAAAAAATGAGTTTATAATTCGTTATATTTTAGATATACATAAAAGCGTCGCATTTCAATCCTAGTAAGACAACAATTAAAGGTGGTTTTGCGATTGTTGACGACATCGAGTATTTTGCTGATTTGTGCGCATCTCAAGTAAATTTCTAGAATTTCAAATTTTCGACCGCCATAACTGAATAATAACAATAATAAATAATATATTAATTGACCAAATAAAAAACTTGCTAATTTTTCAAAAATAGAGCCAAATAATACACTCAAAGCCTATTTTGATAAGCCAATATTATTTAATTGATAGACAATAATCAAACATTGATTTTTTCCGGAAAAATTATCATAGAAATAAGAGGACATTGATGCCGAAATCCAATAAACATTCTGTGCTTTGTTTTTCAATCGCTTACTCGATGCCACGAAGGATATTAGCACAGTAGTCAATATTTGAGCTTTGAATGTCTTCCATATAATTCCTATGAATTTTTCTGTGATAAATGTCAATTAAGTATTGGTTGAGCTCGCTTCGCTGAAAGGGTTTTTAATAGAAGGTCTATTCCTTCCTCACGAAATAAACCATTGACGATAATCTGAACTTCTAACCAGTCGCCTACTCTATTTCCTATTTATTAAAAATTAATTATCCTTAATTGAATTTGAAATGAGAAATTCACCACATCACCAAGAATTATGCCTTTTAGACGCAAACAACAATGAAAACTACAATACCAAAGACCACATCAATAATTACAACACAGACGACGAAATCAGTTAAGCCAGGAGTTTCAAGCAAAGCACCATCAACCACTAATCCACAAGCGAGTACGCTACCTGAACAAACCAGTTCAATTAAAGTGACGAGTTCTCAAAAATTAAACAACGTCACTCTTTCACCAACAACTAATGTTACTTCGGCTAATAACCCTACGCAGGTTGTGACATCTACATCTACATCTAGTACCACAAATACCGTTTTAACGACAACAACAGTAATTCAATCTACGAGCAGCACTCGAAGAAGAAGAAGGAAAACCACAACTTCATCTTCACCAAATACTACCGTAATTCAAACCACTACAATTTCTGCATCAGTGCAAGCCAGCCAAACAAGCCCACCTAAAAGAGTGCTGAAGACGCCGAAGGTAGAGACGACAAAACCATTTCGATCTATTTGTCTTACTTTCGACTGCTCATTCACTAATGAAGATGAGTGCTCCAGTGAAATTCATGGAAGCAGGTGGAAAATTCATAACGGAACAGATGACCAAAAATGGGAAAAAATTTTCGGAAAGCCAATTCGAATAAAAAATGGCCAAGGTTTTTATTATAAATCGTTCGAAAAATGAGCTTTAATATTTTTATAAATATTTATATTTTTTAATATTAGAGCCTTCGCTCTTTCCATAAATTTTGAGCTGAATAAGCATTTTATAAAATTAAATTTACATTAAATCTATTTTTATCATTAATTGACTCCTTAGCGAAATTTTTTAACCATAGTAATAGTGAAATTAGCTAAAAATGGAGCAAAGTCATTTTCATTCTTAGCAAAGCTTATCGCTATTGAAAACGCTCAAAAAACTTTTATAACCTAAAATAGTTGAATTTCACCTGACTATCCAAAAAATTGCTTTTCCTATTCCATCTCTTAAGGCACCTTGAAACTACCGAAGGTATAAATAATAATAATGAGCCTAAACAATAATAATGACATTCGGCTGCTTATAAAAACTCAAGAAAAGAGAAAGACTTTGGGCTAGCTAAGCGAGTATTAAAGCTAATTAGAGATTCATCATTCCTTGCGCGAAAAATATCCCACGAAATTTTCTTTTTTTTTTGAATCATCTCATTTTATTTTCATTAATTATTTCATATTAACCACATTTTTTAGATTTTTATGAATAATTCATAATGAAAAATTGGAAAATTTAACAACTTTTTAACAGATATATATATTCACTAAACAAGGGGAGTAAATGGCAAAAAAAGATTTTCCATCTTTCAATGATTAAAGATATACCATCAACTGAGATAGTAGCTGAGATAGCTGAAAAATTCTGCCAGCGTTTGGAAAAAGTCAATCACAAGAACAAATACTATATCCATCAAAACAATGATTCGGATTGCAAAGAGGCTATAGAAACTGTCCAATACATAGTGGCAGGATATAAAATATAACTAGAAATCGCTTAGGTTTGTTTGTCTGCTCAAGAATTTCTGCATAGTATATGGCTCAATGCAGATAGAAGCACTAGAAGCACCCCTAAGCTAGAAATGCGCCTCCGAAAGATTCCATTTACAATTGATTTACAAATTCTTTCATCATTTTTGTAAACTTTTTATTATATTCATCCATAAACAATTTTAAAACTTATTTTTTTAAAACTTTTTTAGCCGCCGTTTTCGCTTATTTAAATGGCCCCGTAACGGAGTCGAGTTTGTATATTTCTTCTTTTGAAACGATGGATGATTTTCAACTTTTTTTTGCTTATAACCTTCCCTCAGAATTGAGCGAAATTGAAATATTCGCTAAACGCGAAAATGAACGAGAAAAAAGTTTTTTTAAGGTATTTTAATCTAAATTAATTTTATAAATTAATTATCAATTAAAATTTATTTTTTATCAGCTAATTTTTTCATATATTATTATAAATAATAACCATCAAAAATCGCTTTAATTAAAAGTAATCAAATTAAAAAATTGTTCAATTATTTTTTGTCTAATATCGTTTTACTTACTATTTTTGGCTATATTCACTCCACTGGCTTATGGCTTATTAGATTGGCTCAAATTGCTAAGAGTTCAACTAGCGACAATGGAGTAACCGACATTACCAGCAATTTTCTAAATGACTATTTCATTTCTACTGGGGATAGAAACCAAGCAACCTTTTACTAATGAGAGCAATAACCCATATCCTACAATTATCTTATGGCATAATATTTTGTTATTTTGAAAAAAAATTCTAGAATAAAATTTTATAAGAAATTCTTTTATTTATAAGTTTAGCAGAATATATTCATTGAATAAAAAATTATTTAAAATTAAAAGTGATAATATTATAGGCTAATGGAGAAGCAAAAGAATTCACAAGGCATTGGCACTGGATGGTCGCTTCAATGGCAAAAGGCTCCTATGACTACGTAAGTAATTAAGATGAAAAAACTTGAGCTTTTCATATTTTCATGGTTTCAGCATTTTGTCAGCTATCAAAAATTTATAATTTAATTTATAATTTATAAAATTTATAATTTATAATTTAATTTATAATTTATAAAATTTTAATTTATACACACTATTTCATTATAAAATTATAAATTTTTATATATTTTATGAAAATTTATGAAAATTTTTAATTTTCCTTATGACAAATTTTTACACTTAAAAAAATTAATATGGCAACAATTTAAGCCTATAGGCAAAATTTAAAGCAATTTGTCTGTAGTCTGCTTATAACTCCTCTGCAAGTAAGATTTTGAATTTCAGATTGCCGTGGAAGTAAGGTATTTATTAGCAAACGAATATGCCGGAGTTGATCTATTCTCATTTTGTTAATGAAATATGTATATTTTAGTTTCATTCCCTAAAATCGCAATTATTTAATTACTCCATTTAATTAATTCTCGAAAGTCTTAAGTTATTATCAGTGTAACTTATCTTTTAATATTAGTTAATTGTCAATATATTCACTGATAAGTATTTTTCAATAGATAATTTTCAAATTATCAGTAAATAACTTTCAAAATGTTATTTGATGGTAATAGTATTATTATTTAAATTCAATTCATTATCGTCTTAATTCACTTGAAAATCTCAAAATTTATTAAATTTTTTATTTAATCTGTATTAACTGATGAAATTTTTATAATTTACTGCAAATAATAAATTGCTAAAAAAATCTCCGAAAAATTTTCAGCTATGTTTAGAATAATAAAATTTTTTTTAGATTTATTTCATTTTTATTAATAAACGATAAAAAATTATGGAAATGTACGATAAATAATGAGTAATATAACCAATTGCACGAGTAGATTTATTTAATATTCGAAATCTGACCAAAATTTTCGAAGGTAAACTTCTAAGTAATATTTCACCCATATGCGCTATGCCTACTTCATATTTCTTTTTTCTCAACAATTCTTGATTCTCAACTTTTAACATTGGTTTTTATATGGATTAATGCTTTTTCGAGGCAAATTTTGCACTTTTTATAGAGCAAAAATATTCTTTTATAGAGCAAAATCTTCATTTGAAAAATTATCATAAAAGAGCGAATAAAAAAACTATCGAAATTAAGAATATTCATCTTTGAGTATTAATTTATTTCAATTTTTTTGTTTCGTTATTTATCAACATATTTACTGATAATTTTCAGTAGATTATTTTCAAATTGTTATTTATCGATAGATAACTTTCAAATTAGTATTTATCAATAGATAACTTTCAAAATATAATTTGATGGTTATTTAAAAAATTTAAAAAATATTTAAAAAATATTTTTAAATTTCATTCATTATCATTTTAATTCACTCAATAATCTTAGAATTTATTAAATTGCTGAATTAGCTGAAATTTAAAATCTATTTGCTGAAATTTTTGGAAAGGTAAAGACAATTCGAAATCGCCAAAGAGCGTTCCAATCTCTTATCAAATTGAAAATCGCAAATCCCAAATATTGTGTAAAATTTAATGGAGGAGATTTACATGTATATTATTCGCAGTTCATTATCAATTATAACTATAGTTTGATTGCTTATACTTTTCATGATTTTTAGCGATTCGTGCAATTATGGTTCAAATTTAAATGCAAAACCTCAAAGAATAAATTCAACACATTTAATTAAAATAAAAAAAAATGAAAATTCGTTATGCCAAGAGAAATGTAGTCCCTAACATGAATAATTTTTGTTATAATTAAAGATTTTTCTGACTGTCCAAAAGATTTGAAATGTTTTTCATTCGATTATTCGAGCAATTGGACCATTTGCGATTATTCAAAATTCACCCGGTATGTGGCTGATCATTCAACACGAATGCAGATTGTGGCAAATTTTTCCAAATCCAGAATGCAAATTTTTTTGCTATTATAGGAATTCTTTCTTATGGGAAGACTTATATGCGATAGTAATTGCTAGCGAATTTTATCCAATAGATGTTAGCGCAGTTTTGGAAAACTCTATTATCGAATAAAAAAGGAATATTATCATCTGATAATTTCTTGTTTATTCTTATTTCAGATTTCATATTCAGTGCAACTAGTCTTATTGTAAATTCGTTATAAATGTTGGGTAAGTATGGGTATCAAATATTTATATCAATTATTTATTGTACTTCACATTGCTTATACGAAAGTTGAAATTAAATAGAGTGAGCAGTTATTTGCCTCATTTGAGATTGAATTATCATAAATTCAACAAATATCGCTTATCGGCAAAAAATTTTTATTAGTAGTTCGATTCTTCTTCTTCTTCTAACAGCTCTCACCATTGTTTATTAGGCTGGCTCCGCTGGCTATAAGAGTAAAACGTCTCAAAGCTGCTCGATTTGATGCTAGTGGTAATAGAAGCCATACCTTTTTCTAAGTCGTCCATATATTTATAAAATTATTTAAAAAATTCTAAAATTGATTGCTTTAAATTCAATTTTTAGCACAGCTCTGATACTAAATAGTTTGATACTACAAATCATCATGAAAATCAAAGTGTAAAAATGGAAATAAATTATTTTTGAAATTATTTTATTATTATTTACATTTATATATCATTTATATCATTATAATATAACATTTATATCATTTATATTAATTGTTATTTATGTTAATTACATTATTTATTTTTGAATAAATATTCTTCGAAATTCATTTTTATTTTTTTTATATTTTATTTTCCATTGTAATCATTTATTATTGGCCACAAAATAAACATTTGTATATTCGTTAAATATGTTGAATTCTAAATTTTATTTTTTAATTGTTTAATTTAATTCATTTTTTTTCAAATATTTGAAAATCGCATAATTTAAACGAATTTAATGTAATTATTAATCTTGAATAATTTTATATTAATCGTGAATAATTAAATGAGAAAAATTGTAATGCAATTGTATTGTATATCTTTTAAAACCTATGTGTCGTTTAGTTGAAGGAAAGGAGAGGAGAATAGCTCAATGGGTTGTTTTTTCAGTTCGGATATCCTCTATCCTGTATGAGTTAATTTGTTTCTCAAAAATCCGGGTGCGTTGGCGATTCATCTTTTTTCTTTCGTCAGTATCGCCCAGATCTTTGAATGATAATCACTCCAGTCGCAAGTAAAAGCATTGACTCTCTTAAATGAGGCCAAAAATCCACTGAGACATTCTATTTTCATTATAATTATGTATTTCCATTATAATTATGTATGTAATTATAAAAACGTAAGTACGAAAATACGAATGAAATTAATCCTTATTCGAAATTTTTTGGTATCTTTTTAACTGGTTTCTGATTTCCTTAAAATCAACTAAAATTATTTATTATTTAGGCTATGTATAATTTAAATTGTTCATAAAAAGTGTGCAATTCCACTAGATTCACTTTCTATTTTCCAGTGATACCGTAATCAGAATCAAAATTTGGAAGCGATCTTTAATAATCACCATTAGTATTATATTTATTTATCACATTATCAGTACCATGTTATCAGCATTTATATTATCTGAGGAAATACACATCGAATATCAATGTTAAATATTTAAATGATAAAAGTATTTTCATGTAATCATTATCTGCTTTATCATTAGCGAAATCATCAAGTTCATAGTTTGTGATCGAAAATTTAAAAAATTTCGATCGATAAATATGCAAATGAAGAACAATAATTTCAATACTATTTTAATTATGTATGCAAAATACTCCGCTTCGGTTGAATGACAACTTTTATAATTTTCGCTAGTAGCAAGTAAAAGAGTAGGAAATACTATTGCTTTTGCCGAAAGAAAATCGAAGATCGCGATTTTTTTTAGAATTTTCAAAATATTTCCTTATCCCGCATTTTCTAGATATCAAACTATTACGATATCATCATAATTATCATAACTGAATTTGAAATATTTGTCTAATGCGATAAGATTAAAATAAAATCTATAAATAAATCTCTAAATAATCAAAAAATCTATAAATTAAAGTCAAATTTAAAATTTCTTCACGCTAATCACCAATTTTATCAGTCAATATATCTAAATCAACAAATTCATTTCACGGCTCACTTGGACGACCGTTGGCATTTGGCGACTACCATTATTCTGTTCATGAACTCTAGGAGCTATTGTTGCTATGAATGGAAGGACTGAGAAAGATTAGGACTGATTAGCATGAGAGTCAGACCAGATTGTGCAATTTAATCGTAGTGTTCGTTTGAAAATCTTTCAAAATCTTTTTATAATCTATTCAAAATGAACAACAAATATGCGATAAATAATTTCAAAACCATTTATTTTTATTAATTAACTGAAGATTTTTTTTTTTTAGATCAGTCACATTATATTTAACAGATAACCAATATGATATATTCTCAGGATTTCAGTTTAAAAAAATCATGCTATTTGTCATTATGGATGGACGATTCAGACTTTTCTCTCGCTGGATGTTTTAACCGTATCAGTGGCAACTAGAAAGAAGAAATGGTATACTGTATGTTTCTTTTTTTTGTGATTATGCTTTTTCTTTTGGCTATACTTGGAGAATAGAAAAATTGTTCTGCAGCACTGCCTGGATTTTTTATTCATAAGAATAGCCGATAGAATAATCGCTTGATAAGTAAGCAACAATTGTTCGACTACTCTTGACTACTACTTTTTTTTGTTGCTTTAATATAAAATAAAAAACAATAAAATATATAATAAACAATGAAAAAGTGTGAAAAAAAGTAAGAAAAAATATTACTTAAGATTAAACCATAAAATAAACAATGAAAATTAATAAAAATACAAATAATAAATAATGCAAGGTAATTCGATCTAAAGAAATAATATGAAATAAATGAAGTGAGAAGATTTTAGACCAAATTGAGATGAAAATATTTCGCATGCTGAAACATCAAATGTAGCATATTATAAATTATATTATATTATAAATTTGTAAAGCCAAATCATAATTTGTCATATAAATAGTAAATAGCAAAAAAAATAAACAATAATAAAATAATCAAAACTAAAATAAAAAATCAAATAAAAATAAAAAATAATAAAAAATAAAAATAAAAAGCAACAAAAGTGGATAAAAATAATGAAATCAATAAAAAGGAAAAAAAAATTATTTCGAATTATAAATTTCCTATATATATAATTTGTAGAGATTTATATTCATAAATTATTAAACAATTATAAAATATAAAATATAAATTACATTCAATTAAATCAATTTAAATCATTCTTTTAATTAAATCATTTAAAAACTTTATAATTAAAGTAATGAATTTTAATTAACTGCAATTTATATAAAAAATTATAAAATTTCTTATGTCAAATCACAATTTATCGTATATTATAAATTAAAATGAACTAAAATAAATTTCCACAACTTAAATCAAATCCAGAATATTTATTAAATCATAAAATTAAAAATTATAAAAAATGGAAATTTTACAATATTTTGATAATTAAAATACAATACTATCGGTGAAATATTAATGAATAATAATGCAAAGGAAAAAAAATTATATATATAAGTTAATATAAATTAATATATATAAATTATAACTATGATTTAAAACATTGATGACTCAGTTATAAAATAATTGCAACCGAAAATCGTCGTTTGAATTCGAATCCATCGCTCTTCATCTGGCAATTTCGCTTGACGAGCGAAGCAAAAGAAGAGTAGAATTGCTCAATAGTTTTCAACTTAGAGCGACATTATTGAGGTTCTAATATCGACAGGAGCAAACCTGTTCTAAAATCCGAGCTAAACTAGCGAGTCACTTTTATTTCTATCGCCTCTGGCATATTTGTCAAGTCCACAGAACAGCGGAACGAGTCTAATAGCAATGCAGAGAGCTCATGAAAAAATTCAAAAATAAAATAACAATTAATAAAAGAATGCTTAATGTTAAAATACAATATGTTGAACGAAAACAATAAAAAGAATAAAAAAGAAGAAAATTCAAAAATAATAAAAACTTTTTAGCATAAATTTCGCAAATAAATAGAGTTGTAGAAGAGTTAATTTCCTTATCGAAATTATGATTTTAATTTTAAATTTTAAATTTTAAAATGGTCTATTTTAAATTATTTTAAAATTCAAAATTTAAAAGTAAAATTTAAAATTTAAAAAGTTATTTACATACTTTACCAATTGAATTTTAAAATATATTTTTAATGAAAAACTATTTTTATGAACTATTTTTATCAACAATATGAGAATGGACTGGCGACTCACTTGCACTTCTATCGCCCAAGCATATTTATTTATGCAGTGCAACAAGCCAGCGGAGCGAGTTTAACCAGTAATGGTGAGGACTCTAACCAATATAAGAATATGGCTGTTATAAATGAAACCTGCATAACGCAATTAAGTATGGGTGTATCTAAGGAAAAAGCCAAAATCAAAAATCGCGTATTAAAAGAAAATGGCAATTGAATTGTTTCCGCTTTCTTAAAAATAATAACGTATAAGAAAATTGGTTATATTATAATATGCACTAAATCGAGCTATTCAATTATTCTACTACATTTTTCCAGTTATCATTTAGCAAATTTTTACTAACATGCTAATAAAGCTATTCCAGTAGAATGGGCGATAAGACAAGAAAGACCAAAACGGTTCTCAACATATATGGGTGATCCTTTACGATTAGTAAAACAAATAATAAATAAATTAGTAAATAATAAATTTTTCATAGTTCTAATTTCAACAATAATTTTCTATTCATTTCTAAATTTTTGAACGAATTCTACAGATTTCATTAAACTTGCAAGATAGGAATAGCTTATAATATATAAGCAAGCATAATTTTTATTAGTTTTTTTTCACAAAAATTGAAACTTTTTAAAAAATATTATAAAATAATATTATAAATGACGATCAAAGAACGAATTTAAAATCATATTTTTATATAAAAGATATAAAATTCATTTTATGATTTATGAAATATTTTATGCTATAAACTTTCATTTAACAATTTATTATTTTATAAATTCATTATTTCATTGTATAATTTTTATATTTTACAAGCAATAAAAATAATAAATTTAACAAATCATTGTTAAATATTTATCAATAAGAGATTAATTTATGCTTTTTCAACTTTTTATGATAAAAATTCCTTCATAAGATCGCTTATTTAGATTACCACATTTATATAAATGCATGAATACTCACCGTATTTCATTGCAAAATATCAAGCGATAAAATCAATTACGAATCATTTTCATGATTTTCCTACTTTCCATCTTCATTCACACTATATCCTTCTTCATTCATTCTGGTAATTCATTTATTTTTTTGCCAGACAAAAAAATGAAAGCACCTATTTTTTTGAGCTAGCAAAAACGAATGCAAAAAATTTAAATACTGTATTTAGGAGAGATTCAGAAAGAAGAAATCTTTTTAATTCATAAGATTTTTGAATTTAGCATGAAGAACCTAAATTATTTTTAATAAAAGCATTGCAGGTTGTAATCCCAGAATCCCAGATCATCCGATATTCTATATCAATGCGCGTAATTTGACGACCAACAAAGGTATCGTAATATGTCAAATATTCGAGAATTATTCGAGCGAAATGAGACGAATATATTTTCTTATATAAGAACAACCATGACAGAAAACCGTAGACTAGGCCCTTAGATTTCCTTTTCTTAGAAGAGGGGAACATAATGGTAATTTTTTTAAAAGCCCATCTGGTTTCATTTCTTAAAAAAATTATTTAATTATCGAAGAATAATAAACACTGTTTATTATTTTATTTTTTTTATTATTTTATTAAAGCTTCTGCTGATACCGCAGCAGATTTGAATTGTCATTTATTTGATCATTCGTGCCACTGGACCAATAGTTATTTTTCGAATTTCACGTGGTATGGAGCTGATCATCCAATACATGATTTCCTAATGCAGGTTGTAACGAATTTTCTCTTTAATACAAACTTTAAATGATTCATTTAATTTTTAATTCGCGTTTTTTACAATTCTCATTAAAAGTTTTTTCAGTTTCAAATATCGAAAATTTTATGAAATTTCATTGGGAAATAAAAAATATGTTTTATTTATCATATTCTTCATTCTCCTTTTTTTATCTTATCAAATTTATCTTTTATTTTAATTTTTTATCATAATTTTTTGATGCATTTCCTACAATATTGCCAGCTAAAGAAGAGTAAAACTGTTATAGATTGCTACAGGCAGTCGTAGTGCACCAGTGGATGGATACGCAATAGTAACTGCGAACGAATCGTATGAACCAGATGCTAATGCAATTTTGGAGAGCCCTATTATTAAATGTCAAGCCGGGAAAGGAATATTATCATTTGAGTAATAATTTCATATTTATTCTTATTTTAAATTTCATATTAATTTATTCAGAGCTTATTGTTTCAAAGAATCTACTTTATTTTCTATTTTATCCTTATTGTTTTAGATATTGGATAAGTATGGGTGTCAAACTTGAAGTTTGTACAGAATTCTTGGATAATTGGGATATTAAGTGCGTTCAAATCAACCCAACAGCAACCATATGGCATCAGTACGCACATGTGGAGATTCCTAATAATGACAATTGTTCATTGATGGTACATACATTTTTTCTAAATATTTCCTAAAAAAAAATCCAAAAATTCAATTTTGGAAAATCGAAATTGAAATGATTTTTAGCTAATAATTCACTTGATTAAATTAATGAAAAACCTGAAACAATGAAAATTTGTATGATAATTTATATATTTATATGACAAATTTACTGGTTTTTCCCAAGTTTTTCATCCAAAAATTTCTTTGAAGTGATTTTTTTGGATAATAAAAGGCTGAAGTATTTAATTTCATAATTTTCTACAATTTTGGAGAGAATAGGATGATTAGATAAAATCGACTTAAGAGAGTTATTATCACACGCTTTATCACTATTGTATAATTTGATTGTTAAAATTAGATAAGTTGGCCAGTCATTTTGCTTCAATTAAGCTATCATAAATTCGATGTATTTCTTAACGGCAATGAACTGTATCGGTATAGTATAATGAGTGCTTTTTTTCAAAATAGCATTATAATAATTTGCATATAAATGGCTAAAGTAGTCAACCAAGCCAGAAATGGTGAGATTGTTAGAAAAAGACAATTGATCACAATTGATTTTCTTGTTGTTCTTCTACTGATTACTGATTGCTCTTCTGGCTATAACCGACACGAAGATGTAGAGTTTTTGAGCAACATGCGGTTCTCGCTTTCAATAGGATTTAATCTCATTTAAAAGTGAAAAACGAATCCATGATACTGAGTTTCTATCGTGCCAAAGGCTCAGCTGTATCATTTTATTTCTTTGGGATTATTTTTTCAGATTTCTATCAGATTATCGAATTTTGTCTACAATTCAGCATTTATGAAGATAGGATTCGGCGTTATTGATAATATTAAGTATCAAGCTACTTTGTGCGATCCATCAGCAAGTTGTTCAATAACAACGGTATCGTGAAAAGATATTCATTTTCATATATGATTTATAGAAATTTGTATAAAGAAGTAAAAATCTCCTGAAAATTATAACTGTAATTTAATAATTTCATAGTGATTTTAAATGCGTTTTCAGCCGCACTATGACGTATTTGAGGACACTACGCTATCCCCTGTTGAGACCAGAGAACCAGCGCCTACAACAGCAAGAACAATTAATGAACCAACTACTGAGCCAAATGCAATTTCAAGCACTGAAAACCACGAAAACCAAATTGGAACGGATCACTGTCCAGTAATTACAATATATGTAACTGAGCCTTCAACCGTAACAACAGCAAGTACGATAGAGGCCGAAATTGAAGGTTATGAAGACGATACTGAAAATGGAGGTAGTGCAGAAAATGTTAGTGATGCTCCATCTTATAATGATGAAGAGATCAAACCAGATGTTAATGCTGGTAATAATGTGAATAACAGCGCAGTAACCCAGCCACCGGCTAATGAAGCTACTTTTGTTCCGCTTATGCCTTTCCACTATGACGATGAAAGCACCGATCAAGCTCCTCCTGATCCTTCCTTCCTTGATTACAGTAGTAATGACGATGATACGGATGATAACTGAAAATGCATGTAGTAAAATATATTTCATTATACTCTAAAAGATTCTTTTTATTTTATATTATATCGATTTATTAAAATATTTTTTACAAAAATTCGCAATAAATATTTAAATATTCGCTGAATTTCGACTTTTAAATTCAAAATTTTAATTTATATTTATTGCAAATTTTAAATTTTTTTAAATCATTTTTTAAATTCATTTCATCGAATTTTCGTATATTTGAAAGCATATAATTTAAAATATTTAAATCGAAATAAAATTGTTGAAAATTATAATTTCGAATCAATTAAAATGATAAAACTGATATGAAATGCAAGTTTTAATCAATTAAAATTGATTTTAATCGCTAATTTTCTAAAGCCTAAGAATGCCTTAAAAATAAAAGAAAATTTTTCGCAACAATTTAAAGCAAAGCAAATATGATAAATAGTCACATTATTCAAATTTTTCTTTTTTCTGAGGCCTAAAAAAAATTGGATTTGTTAAGCCTTATAAAGCCTGATTTGATGATTGAGCCTTGGCACTATGAACGATTCCGTGTATTTCTTTCTATCAACTCATAATTTCCATAAATGCCCTCAAATTATGATAATCAAAATAATAATAGCCTGAAAGTAATTAGCTATTTATCATCAGTTTTAGTTGTTGCATAAAAATTTTAGTTCTATTCATGGTCCCTGTAGATTATTGGATAGGATGCTACTAAAAATAAGAAATAAATGAAATTAAGAAATAAGAAATAAATAAGAAAAATAAGAAAAAAACTACTAATATTTTTACCGAGAAAATTTTATCTTTTGATTTATTCAATTTTCATTTTTATAGTTAAATTCGATGATAATAACAATAAAAATATGATATTAAATTGTAAAACCCTTCTATTATAAAAACTATTGTAAAACATCGAAAATACTTTATTTTTACCACATTAAATGAATAAAAATATTGAAAAGAACGAGTTGAACTTCCGCAGAAGCCTTAGGCCTATCTACTTTTTGATATTTTGATGAAGTATAGGCCTTACATTCCGCATCACTCTTATATTGTTCACCATTTTCATAAAATTTGCTGCTGCATTTTTGTCCACTAAAATATACAAATCTTTTTTTAAATTCTATCAAATACAACTACCATGAATCAATAATTTAAACATAAGAAAATACAAACATATGCAATTAATTAACCAATTATAAATTATAATAAATTACAAATTTAATTATAAATAGAAATTGCCAATTTTTTTTCTCTTCTGCAACCAACTTTAGTAGTGTGAACTGTGATTATCTAAAATGTATCGCATCTGATAAATAGGATGAAAGGTGTGAATAAGTGATAGTCTTTTAAATTTTCTGCTCATATTAATGAAAAATATGTTTTAAAAATATGTTTCAAAAATATGTTTTAAAATTAATTATCATACACGAAATAATAATTTCAGTCTTAAACGATGGTTCGATATTTTTGATTGGTTTCAAATTTTATTTTTGATTTTAAACTTTACAAAAGTTTTAATTTTTTCATTTTTTATTAATTTATTAATTTATTTTTTATTCATTTTTTATTATTTGCTAATATTTTCTCTTCGCAGCAGTAAATATTGAAACTAAAAATTTTGTTATGAATCCACATGTATTTTATTCCTTATTTGACTCTATGGTGAAGCAATAAAACCAAACTGAATCTTTTTTGATTCTAACTATTGGTATAAGTGATAAGTGATAGATGTGATAAAGTGATAGATGAAAAAAAAATCTGATGACAGATAGCGAAAGCTTTTAGATTTGTCAAAGAATTACCGATAACCGATCCGCTCGACTTAAAAATATTAGTGCTCGATCCTTGCCATCAGTTTTATTTATGCATTTATTTATATATAATCCAAATTATATCTTAAAGATGCCCAAACCTTCACGATATATACCATGAAAAATTTTTTAGTTCCCTCTAAAGAAAAAGATAGAAATAATAGTAGAAAAGATCGTTTTTGCATTAGGGAAAGACCAATTCTTACAGCTCCATAATATGTTTTCTGATCTGTCCATAATTTGCTTCAGATTGGTGATCTTAACTGAATGATCTTAACTGAAATATATGCGGATCGAAAAAATTGGTGCATTTATCGGTACAAAATTGGTACATTTAAATTTGGTACAAATTGGTACATTGGTACCTTTTAATCACAATCTCTGAGAAATCAAAAATCGTATAGATTTGTGGCTAACATGTCAAAAATGCCAAAAATTTTTCTTGCCATTGTTCTCTTTTTACATCTTGCAATGGAGATAATCAAAAGATATGGCAAATATATCTTTCATTATTTTATAATATTCTACTGTTACATGGTTTATCTGGTATTTTTTTCGCTAAATATCCTCTGAAATTTGAATTAGTTTATCGCTATCGATAAAGAAATACCTTTGAACATAATGGCAAATTATTATTGAAGCATTCAGCTATTCCACAGACTAGTTTGCTTGCCTTACGTCCATGCCACCTTAAAAAATATTCTACGCTAACATATATGAATTTACCTATCACTGAATGTATTTTCTACAAAGATCTGACATCTGATTTATTCAATTCCAATTTCGTTAACATTTCAAAAAATTTCCACATACGATGGATAATGAATTTTAAAGTAGTGGAAGAGCTTCAATTTGCAAAACTATTTGAAATGGCGATAGGGCACCAAAAATAATACCGAATTTCTGTCCATCTGGCTTCCCTATAATGGCAGACTCTTAAATCGCATATTGAAATTCAGCTAGGCTTTGTTGATAAAAATCAGTCTTATCAGTCTTAATAATTCTTTTCGATATCTAAACATTTCCTCCATATTTGAATTTTTTGGCGTATAACTGTTCAGCGTTTACTAATTGAGATTCAGTTGTGTTCATCTATTATTTTGCTTTTTAGTCGCATCTTTTCAATAATTTTTAATTTCAGTAAAAATCGATATGAAATTTATTTACTTTTTATTTTATTTACTTTCACTTATCTATTTATTTTCAAATTTTATTAAATTTTATTAAATTTCAAATTGGATTTACAAATTTCTCCCCACTTTCACTCGGTGGGAAAGTTGATTTAAATGAAAATAGAGAGGAAATTGCGAAGAATTGGTGAGTTGAAGCTTGTATAAGAAAAAAAATGTCAATTCCACTGCCAATAGTATATTGAATTGCACTTATATTTTATTTTTATAAATGTTATTTTAATTTTTTTATTTTTTAAATATTTAAATATTTTCGATCATTTTTTTAAATATTTTCTTTTTAAATATAAATATTTATTATATTTTGTGAACATTTATTTTATATTTTTTTCGTACATTTATAATAAATTTTTTAATAATAAAGTAATAAAGTTTAATTTTCGACTTTATAAATAAAACTGTATGCAAATTATGCGAAAAAAATTTTGCTCCATTTTCTTTTGGGTGAATAATAATTCAGCTAAAATACCATATAAATGGAGTATAAGTTGGAATTCACGTGGAGTTTTCGATTTTATTTTAATTTTCAGGCATTCAATATTTACTTTTTTGGTTTAATAATAATCAGTTTACATGAAAAAAAGCTTTGGCTACTATGTCTGACTTAGTTTTCTTCTGGATTTTTTATTGCGTTTAGATTTTCGATGTCCTTAAACTTTCCTTTTTACAAGCGTTTTTTGTTTAATTCGTTGCGTACAAAGTTTTTATTTCTTAAAAAAATTCTTAAGATTTTGAAAATTATTTAATTTTTTGATTTATTTCTTTAACTTATTTAATTTTTCTGCGCTTCATTCAATTTCGAATCTTATGCGATTGAATTTCTATTCTTTTCTATCATTTTTTCCAGATAGAATATTTTAGAATTTCTGAAAAAATTAAAAAATTAAATATAAATTAAATTAACTTGAATAAATTAAATAAATAGATATAAAATTTAAATAAGAAGTGAAGCAATAAAAATACAAAAAAAAAAATGAAAATAAAAAATATAGTTTATTCTCCTTTTTTAATTTTTTTTTTTTAAAGATAAATTTTGCGTCTTTTAGGTTTTTTTTAAAATGTAACTCTATCTCCAAGTAATTTTACCGTGAAAGGGTCTGATTTTGATACTCCCAGCCCGATGTTATTTGCAATTCGTAGTATGCATGAAAACCTTCGATAAACACGAAATTTTGCGTTTTAATTTCGTATTTTAAATTTGCGATTCTTTTACAATTGATAATTCTATAATTAGGAAATTTCCCATCGAAAATAACAAATATCACAAGTCATTTCCTATTTAACAATTTTCTGAATGTTTTACACAGCGATTTTACAAGCTGAACAAATTCCATTTTGAAAATATGTTTACATCATTTTGAATAATTATCTGCAATTAATACAAGCAGCCATAATCATAATTTGATTATAATTGTGATATAGAAGCGAAGTCAATCAGTAGCCAGGCCTAAGCTTTTGTTCGAAGCTCAAAACAAGGAATCCGTATAATTTTTTCTAAATTTTTATTTCGATAGAGAGCCTAAAATTGTTTCGCTTCTTTCTATAATTTGGAGTTTAGCGTTGCAGTTTATGCTGATGGTGGCCATGAAAATTCGAACAAAAGTTGCCTTACAGCATCTATTTTATTTTTAAAAAAATACTACAGATTTGATAAATTGATACCGATTTAGTGAGAATTTTCCGACAACCACGCGACTCCAATATGTTTCATGAATTCTACAATTCT
>UYYG01001177.1:0-23536 GCA_900625125.1 Dracunculus medinensis | reverse complement strand
TATTCTACGAAAAATGGCGTATTTGACACATTTGGAAATATGGCGACCTTTGATTTGATTTATTTATGAGCCATTAAACCTGGCGTATTCAAAAAAATTCCCTCGTCTTTTTAGATTTGTCTAGATTGTTTAGATTTTTAGAACTCTCTTTAGATTTGTCTACATTTGTAATTTTTTGAAGGCCCTTTGGAAAATTCACTCAAGCAGCTTATTGCAATTACCATTCGTTGGCGCATTCTTCTTGTATATGAAAAAAGAACACTCGTGTATATTATTGCTGCATGAACTTCTTTATAACGCGGACTTCGCTTATCGGTCTCGGATGCCTTCTTAAAACAATGAAAGAGCAAGTTTTGGCCCTTAGCCTTTATAGTTTTTTTGCAATGCCTTGCTAATGAGCCTTCGTTTTTTAAATGCGATGAGCATTTTTTGTGTAATTGTAAAATATAAATCGACGAAACTTTAAAATTTATGATTATAATTTATAATAATAATTTATATAATATTTTTATAATTCTTATAAAAAAGTTGTACACATTTCGTTGCGTTATCTTTACATTTAAACACAATATCACCATTTTCATTTTTCCAGTTTTCGAGCTTTATTTCGTCAATCATTGAATATCCCAAAGATTTTAACAACTGAAATTCATTGAGGATTATATTTGCCCCTTCAGGTGCATTAATTCGTAGAGGTGGAATGATTCGATGCGTTATCGTGCTCATTGCAAAGTGCCTATACTGGCATTCTATTTCCGCCGGGAATAAATCTAGCTTTCAAAATTTTTTAATAAATCCATGCAATGCTGGCGATTCACTTATACTTCTTATATGTGAAAAAAGAAAATGCTCTATAAATATTGTTCATAAATTTTTGTTCTATTACCAATTTTCGCTTATCGATGTGGTGAAAATATCAGACGCTTTCTTAAAAATAAGATGTGCCGAAAGAGTGGAGATGAATAAATGTCGAACACACTATGCAATACAACATTCGCGCATCAGTTCGTTCCATAGTTCAGTGCTTTTATTGCACCAAAGCTTTCATATGCTTCAAATCATTATATATTATAGATATAGTTTATAGTTTACGATTTGTTTCGAAATTATATTAAATAATAATTTAATGTTGTTTCATTATTTATTGATCTACAATAATCTACTGTTTTAATGAATATTTTATCAATTTTCTATATTCATTCAAAATCCTTAGATTGGAGATTTTAATAAATTTTTGGCGATTTTAAACTTGGATGTGTTACATGTGGTGCCATTGGAACTCTGTGGTGCTATTCATGAGGAGTCCATTGGCAACCAATGCTTCAAGCTCTTGAATAGCTTATAATTTTTATAATTTTGTGATCAGCAATTGGCGTGGGAACTTTTAACCAATGAACGCGTCATAAGGCTGTGAGATGAACCACTTTACTCTAAACTGATTCCTATTTTAAAGAAAGTTTGTTTTTCTTGTTCTTGTTTTTGACAGCTCTCACCATTACTGATTAAGCGGGTTTAAAGGGTAAGACATTTCCAAGCTGCGCGATCTGATGCTATTGTCGACAGTAAAAGCAATTCCTTTTTCCATCGTGAGTCCATATATTGCACCTGATTCACCTAATACGTTCAAAATCTTTCTGTTCAAGTTTGCTTGGCGCACCTCGCTTTTGACGCCACCTATCATATGGTTTAGCAAGTAACAAAATATGTATCAACTCTTGATGTGAGCGACAAAGAAAGTGATCTAACCAGCGAAGGCGAGGTTTTGCGATGGCTATGTTAATGCAAATGGGCGAAAATTGATGCAATCAATTGTAAGGTTTTCTCTGCACGGCGAGTCCACAAAATTTACCTTAGACATGAGTGGTCAAAGGCAGATAGATTCTTAATATCTCTTATTGACCATGTCTCGCAACCATGCAACAAGATCGAACGAATCATGGCAACACAGACATAGACACAGACTTTAGTTTTTTTGGTGATTTCACGACGGTTCTATAAGGGTTTCGACGATCGAAATAACGTTATCAGAGTTATAATTTCGTCTTTTACCTGGCCATTCGATATTAGAGTGGATCCAAGGTGTTAAAAATTGGGCATTCCCACAACCGATAATGAGTTTATAAAATGAGGCATTTTATTAGTTCCTTCGAATCCATCGAGCGGATAAATTCGCACATAATCTCATCCATCTTTGCTCAAATACCACCTATATTAATAATGTTATCACAGAGCGTCGCCATCGGTGGTTCGGTGGTAAGGCACGTTCTCCGTCGTCCATCACAGGAGTTGACGCATATTTCGTTAATTACTGTGATGAATGGCGGCAAAAGCGATCAATTGGGGCCAGTCGAGATCTGGACTGTCAGGAAAGATTTTGATTTTGAACTTTTATAGATAGACCAGCAGTATATAGACGAGACGATGGAAAAAGGAATGGCTACTATTACTATCAAGGATGATATCAAATCTTGTGACAATTTGGAAACGTCTTACTCTTTTAACCAGTGAAAGTCTAACCATTAACGTTATTATCATCGTATGATAAACAAGATTTATATGTCAAAATGTAAAAATAATTCTACCGACTCATAGGACCAGTGTTTTGCCTATAAATGGCAGTTTAAGCGCTATAGATCATCTTAAATATGATCAAACAAAATATATCGTGAATTCATGATAAAAAAACAAATTATATTATAAGAATAATAGAATAAGAACAATTGAAGATCGCCATATTTTATATGCAACATCATTATCAAATATAAAATATTAGAAATGAAAATATAAAAACATTATAAACAGTACAATGTGGGACTTTCGTAGAGACCAGCAATTTAACGAGCAATTGACTACAAAAAGCTAAGACAATTGCTCTCCATAGAGTTATCGTGATAATAGCCATGATAAATGATTAAATTTGAGCTTATTGAAGTTGTTTTTATTAATTAATACTCACCATTTTCTACTATATATATACGAGATTATTGTCCTTGTTGATAATTGAAAATTAATGAAATATTAAATTAATATAAAATCATAATTTGATATCAATTTGTAAGAAATTCTAAATCGTAAAACATGGTGCAATATGGTCGATTCCAAAAAAATTTACCGTCACCGGAATTTGGACAAAATTTAATTTTTCTTCATAATTTCTTTAAATTATTAGATAAATTATTAAATTATTTAAATTATTAAATATCAAATAAATTCTGCAAAACTCAATTTCTTTCTTCTAAAACATTTCATTTCATTTGAAAAATATAAAAATTTACCGCAAAATAGAAATAAGAAATAAAATGAAAGCAACATTGCTCGCTAAAAAATTTCTTTAAAAAATTGGCTTTTCTATAAGAATCTGAAATTTACAATCTTTTCAAAAAATTTTATGCTAATTCAATTAAGTTTGACGGCTAATTTTTTTCAGTTAAATAATTTCAATATTTATATTTTCTTCAGTGTGTTGATTAATAGAGTTTGCAGTATAAAATGTTTCTAAATATGTGAAAGTTTAGGCGCATTGTAAGCAGCCGAAGCTGTTGTTCGATTTCCCGCAGGAGTGAACCTGTGCAAAAATCCGAGTGATGCTGGCGACTCACCTGTATTTCTATTTACGAATTATATTGGCAAAAATTTTTCAAAATTTTCCCAACAATGAATGACTACGGTTTGCAAAATAAACAAAAGCGTTCAAAAGTGCAACTTTTGATAATAATTCTTTTGCTATTAATGGAACTAAATATCAATGGAAAACAGTACAGTGGTCCAATAATTATGGCTTTTCTTTATTCGGCCTGGTTTCTCAAATAGGATGGCATTACGTTTCCAAATGCACCAACCAAATGCTAAATTCACTAGTGCAAAACCTCTTTACTTGAAATATCGAATTATGCCAATGATTAAGAAAAATCGAGGTGAAAATTGATTTACCTTGTACCCATGTAATAAAAAAGAAGCAGATAGGGTAGGATTCGTGAATCTATTGGTTTCGGCTTTATCATGCACACTATGCGAAAACAGAATTTAAATTGCAACGCAGACTTTTACTTAGGATTTGGAGCTAATCATAAATAAATAAATATTCATATATTAATATTAAGCAAATTAAAAGGTGTATACAGCTCGATGCCTCATGAACAAGAAACATAGAACTGAAATTCATGAAATTTCTATTGAAACGAGTCGTAGACATATGGATTTTCGAAAAATTCTCACTGATTATTGCATCAAATTCATCGGGTTGAGATGGTGTCGGCCTTTGGCTGAATTTTCATGGCAGCGATAGTGTTTTCCAAAATATCGAGAAAACAATGAAGTGATTTAGGTTATTCTCTTCCTAAAATCAAACACAATTTCAAAATCTATAGCATCGTTGATCTCAAATACTTTTTTCGTTTCAATGAGCAATAAAATTTTATGAACTTTACTGTTGTTTATAATCGGTATTTACTTCTATCAAATCTAATCATATCTAATCATATCAAATTGTGATTGATGCTTCTTTTATTTAATTGTAGATAATTCAAAATGATATAAACATATTAGTCAAAATGGAATTTGTTCAGCTTGTAAAATCGCTATAGAATATTTTAGAAAATATTGTTTTTAATAGTGATTTGTCAAAAATTTGTTTTTTGTGATATTTGTTGTTGTCGACAGAAAAACTATTCATCAAAAGTTATAGAAAACTCGTAAATTTGAACTACAGAATGCTACGAACATGAATTTTATTAAGGATTTTCATGCATAGAAAAATTAAACATTTTTTCGAAAATCTATGAAAAATGTATTAGTTTATCGCGTTTGAATGACACTATAAAGAATAAGTCATTTGGTCTCAGAAAAGTCTCAGATGACAATAGCGAACTAATGGAAGTGATTTGCAGGGAATTGGTTCTAGCATGTAAAATTATAACTTATCCATATGCTATTTATTTAATCTAATAAATTTTCAATGATAATGATAATAATCATAATAAGTTTACTAGAACATTACGAAAGAACATCTTTTTTTAAAATCATTCACATCATTGCTGATTACTCCTTTTCGCTCCTTTGGGTTGTTGAATTACAAAACATGCTAGGACCAATTCCTTTGATAATAGAAGTACAGGCATCATTTGGATTTATTCCTATCGAAACTGGAATCTTAACAACAGCGCTACGAGCTGGGCAAAACACACTGAATCATTCTAGTAAACTTCTCTTCCCTGCTGCATTCATTATACATCCTAAACAATATAAAATATATTTTGAGAATAATTGCGCCAATGCATGCTCCAGCCGGATTCGAACCCGAGCCTTGATCCTCTGTGGTAATTATCTCGCCGCTCAAACATCAGAGAATCGATATATATCAATTTGTATAATATTCAGAATCGAAGAAAAGACCAATTTTTAAAATTTTTTTAAGAAAAAATACTTTACAAATGCAACGAATGCCGAGTAAAAAAGTAATGTTTGTGAATATTCAAAAATATCGAAAATCTAAAAACGATAAAAATTCATTTTTGGAAAACTGAAAAAAAAAGATTATCGAAAGCCTTTTCTTTTTTATTATTATTTATTGATATTATTACAAATAAGTAAAAATTGGCTAAAAGAGCCCACGTGAAATTCATTCCAACTAATATCCCAATATTATTTTCCAATGAATGTTTATTCTAATTCAACTAATTGAAATACAAATAGAGCCAGATTTCTGTTTTTTTTTTCACATAATTCACGTACCAATTACTTTATAAAGTCAGTCAGAATCTAAACGATAAAGCATATTTTGAGAATATTGCACCAATGCAATTCATTATGCTATTGGCAGTGATATTATTTATCTCTCAACTCGGTAAATTCAATTAAAGTACCAATTCTTAGTTACCTTTCAATCGTGTAGGAGAGAAATTTATTTATCACTTATATATTTTATCTATAAATTATCAAATATAACAAAGTTTATCAAGTTTATCAAAGTTGAAATTTAATTAAGTATGAAATAGGTCGAATTTTAGATCGACTTATGGCGGCAACCTGCTCCAACTCAAAAATTACTGAAGAAATGCGATTGCAAGTATTAAACGATCACAATAAGCTTAGATCACAATTAGCGAACGGTGAATCTGTAGCAAATGGAGGTCATAAAATGCCAAAAAGTTCCAACATGCAAGAACTGGTTAAATTCATAAAAAAATTATTAAGATTAGTAGAAATTGAAATATGTCGAATGCAAATAATATAATATTGGTTTATTTTTAATATTTTTTTAGGAATGGGATTGTACGTTGGAAGAAAGAGCACAAAAATGGGCCGAAAATTGTGAATTTGAACATTCAAAACAAGAATTTCGTAATTTTAGTGGTGAGAACCTCTATGCCAGATGGGAGAACCATGAATTGCCGCTAGGTATTTTTCTTGCCTTATTTTTTTCTTGCCTTAACACCACTTGAAACACTTTATCAGCTGAAGTTCTATTCTTCCACAAGTTCTATTCTCAAAATTTATTTTCTTTGGTATGCGAAAATTATGCCGAAGATGATGGGCATAAATAGGGCTTGATTGATCGTCCTTTAAACGGTTCCATGCTAAAATGGTCCAAAACAATTCTAATTTTGCAATGTCTTATCCTATCTTATCTTAATTTTTACGCTAGATAAGCAACAATTTATCGATGCCCTACAAGGATGGTGGTGGGAAGAATTAGAAGATATGCCGGCGCAATCAACGATGGATGGAACTCCATGGAGTGTTTTGCATTTTACTCAGGTGCATTTTAGTTAGTTTATTGGTTCCATACTAGCATTTATTATATAATTTCTGGTAAGAAATCACAAAAATTACTTCTTTTATGATGAAATAAAATTGGTTAAAAATTGCATAAAATTGCAACTTATTAAAAGATTCAGTATCTCAATATATTCAGTGTCTCAATATAAAATTTTTTTAAGATGGCATGGGCAATCACAAGCAAACTTGGATGTGGAATGGCTCGGTGCTTAAATAACAATGGATATAAATATATGATTCATGTCGTTTGCCACTATGATCCAAGGTATTTTTTATCAATAACTAGCTCTCATTTAATAATTATAATAATGCGAATTTCAGAGGGAACTGGGATGAGAAGATTTATGAAGAAGGTGAACCATGTAGTAAGTGTTCAGATTATCCTGGCAAAACATGTAATGGCAAGGGTCTTTGTGCGTCTGGTAATAAACCAGCTGAAACACCCAATGAAGAACCTCCAACTAAAGAAAGTGAAGAACCTGAGAAAAAACCCACAAGTGACGAAGAAAACGAAGAGCCAGCAGAAGAAACACCTAGCAGTGAAGAAACTCCAGTTGAAGAAAATGGACAACCTGAAGAAGAACCAACAAGTGGAGAAGAAAATGAAAATCCCGAGGAAGAAACACCTGGCAATGAGGAAATCCCAGGTGAAGAAATTGAACAACCTGAAGAAGAACCCACAAGTGGAGAAGAAAATGAAAATCCTGAGGAAGAAACACCTGGCAATGAAGAAATCCCAGGTGAAGAAATTGAACAACCTGAAGAAGAACCCACAAGTGGAGAAGAAAATGAAAATCCTGAGGAAGAAACACCTGGCAATGAAGAAATCCCAGGTGAAGAAATTGATCAACCTGAAGAAGAGCCCACAAGTGGTGAAGGAAACGAAGAGCCCATAAATCCTGAAGAGGGCGAAACGCCTAATAATGAAGAAACTCCAAGAGAAGAAGGCGAACAACCTGCTGAAGAACCCACAAAGCCTGAGGAAAACGAAACGCCCGGCAAAGAAAAGCCCGAGGAAGCAGCTCCAGGTGAAAAACCGACTGATAAAGGGGAAAAGCCATCGTCAGGTTTCAAAATTATTATGATTTTATTTAATTCACTGGCTTATTTGTTTTTTCACCGTCTATCATAATGAGACTCGACTTTGACTTATTGCATATTGTTATTTTACTAGTTATTTTGAAATTTCACTAAAACCTTCTCTGCCATTAGGCAGCTTATGTCCTGGATCGAAAATCACTTTGGCTAGCCGTGATAATATTTTGGAGAAACTCAATGAAATTCGGAAAAAAGTGGCTGCAGGTCAATTTTCAACATTAGATGGAACATATCCGAGGGCCAAAGAGATGTATAAACTGGTTATTACTTTTTAAAATTCTAAAAAATCATGAAAATCTTTTTTTAAAAAAAAGGCTTATTTATTCTAATTTTAATTTTCTAATTGAATTTAAAGAGATGGAATTGCTCGTTGGAGAAGTTGGCTCAGGAACACGTCGACAGATGTCATTATGATCATTCAGATTTCTATTTTTCAAATTATAATGGCGATGGAGTTGGTGAAAATTTGTTTTCGAAATGGACTCTTGAAAATAAGCCCACAGGTATGTTTTTTTTTTGTTTTATAATCAAAAAATATTTTACAAATTTTTTTAAAATTTGTAAAATATTTTTTAAAATTATATTGAGAAATTATTAAAAAGAACTCGACTACGATTAATTCTGCTATTTTTCTTTTTCGAAAATTCATTTAGAAAAATTTTCATGAGAATCATATGGTGAAATAAAATTTTAATGAAAACCCTATCGATTATAGGATATTCGATTATAAATAAAAGTAAATTTAAAAAATAAATATTAAGTGAAATAAAAAAATAGGAGCACCAGTGCAATGCGACTGATTGCCAGTGTTCCACCTATGCAGGCTTCTCGCTCTAATGTCATATGTATTAGCAACAGAAGTCGCTATTTCTTCTCCCATCATCTGAACTCATCTATTATTTGAACTCGAATCGAAATCTTTTGATCTTTTGTATTATTTTAGGCTCTTGAATCCGGATTTTAATTTGATCGCATCCACTACATACGGCTCTAGTCACTGTGAATAATAACATAGTGCTCATAGAAGATGCTGGTAGCGATTAATAATTAGGGTTATGATGATTTATGAATGTAGAACTGTACATCTCATATACAAAACGAGAAATCGCAGAATCTCTAAACTTGACCTCGGCTAGAAGCCAATTTTGATAAGATTAAATATAAGATAAGATTGATAAGATTAATAATTAAAATTGATAGTACTTTTTGCAAATGGTTATTTACAGTTGGGACTTCTTTTCTTTCTGAATTATTCATAAAATTATTGTGATATAAATTGTAATTTCCATACTAGGCCTATATTTTGAGATATCAGGAGATAATGGACAAACGGACTTTTGATTCACAAACGATGTCCACACTGTATTTAGGCAAAGTATGGAAATTATCGGTTGATTCTTTATAGCTATAAATATTCCAAAGTACTATGAAATGCTCCAAGTACTATGGTTATTCACATATGTCAAATTTTGATCGAATTTTTCTTACCTGAGTTCGAGCGGCCTCCTTTATTTCAAGGGCGTCACTTATTATTTCTGCGCCTGGACCAAATATTTATCACATCTATCGTGTATTCTAAGGAAACCCATGCATCCAGAAATATCCGGAGGTCGTTTAAAAGTTGAAAGTTTGTAAGACCTATTCACCTTAGATTCACTTATGAATATAGGTACAGATTAGCGAAGAAGATAGATCTACACTTCGGCTTGACTTTAATGATCAATTATTTTCTATTAAGACAAATAAGGAAATAATATCTTGATTATTATTAAGAAGGGAAGGATTTTCTCCATCGATAGAGGCGGAGGCGGTTATTATAATTCCTAATAGATCTCTTTAAGACTCCTTATCGTTCAGGTAGGCAAGGACAACTACTTGATATCTGAATATTGGCAATTATCGACTGTCTGCTAACATTCTTTCTGGTATTCCACATAGTCACAGAAAAATTCTCGTTGCATGCCCACAAATGATTTTTCACTTTTCATAGCAAATCTTGAGCAGTTTCATTCTCTAAATAGCCTAAATAATAAATAAACCGCTTTCAATATTTGTAGCCGAATTGAAACAATGCAGGATAAGGGACAACACTTCTCCTAGTAGATTAATACCATTTGATTCTAATATCACTCTTTATCACTCCTTATCACTCCTTCATCGAGGAAATATTTGATGATGTTAATACAATTGGTTAGTTTTTAATAGCTTTAATACTAGATTTGTTTCCGTCAATAAAAAAAAAAGAAGTGGTAATATCGCGTAGGATTCACAGAATTATCATTGCAAAAAAAAAATTGCGAAAAAACAACCACTTTAAAATCATTTAATATCATTATTTAAATGATTATTGCATATTTTATACAATAATTTTTGCAGATGATATGTTATCAGTTGCGTTGGAAGAATGGGTAAAGAAAGATATGTCAATTGGAGAAACAAGTTTATCAACCGACCGATATATACACGCTTTTAAAGAAGAATTCGCACAGGTTTTATCTATTCTTTGTTTATAACCTAATTAAATCTATAATAGATCTCGAGTTGCGTAAGCTTTCGTTATTATTATCAGATTTTTTTCTCTTAGCTTTTTTTTTCTCCGAGCACATTTATCACTTATCATACATTTATCGCTACAAGTTATACCACTGGTTACACGTTAAACGTCGTTTTTTCGGATTATAATCCTTTACCATTGAGTCCAATACGGTTTGAAGCATAGATGGGTTTTTATACTAAAATTATCCAAAATTTTTAATATCAATGATAGAATTATTTCTATTAAGCTTAACATAAAAAAGATTAGTAAATAATAAAAATAAAATAATAAATGACAAAATTAAAAATATCAGTGAATATTATAATAAAATTATGAAAAAAATTACAACCGCTCAAAGTTGAAATTTTAAATTTAAATTTAAAAATTGGCCACATTTTTTAAAATCATTTTCTTTAAAATTTTTTTTATATTAAATTTTTTTTTTTTATATAATTATCTGTTTTCTATTCACCGAGAAATATGCTTAATCGTCCATTTATTCAATAAGAATTTCTCATTAAATATTTTAGATAATCACAGCGAACACAACAGAGATTGGCTGTGGAATATCATTTTGCCAACTTCCTGGACATGGCAAATACTATCTTCAGTTTATCACTTGCAATTACTATCCAAAGTAAAAATTTTAATATATTTGAATTTTCTCATATTTAGGTTGACATTCAGGTTGCGTTTGGTTTTTAAGGTTTACATTTTAGTTGAAATGAATAAATCCTAGCAGTTATATACAGAAAAATTGTAATTTTTAGTGGACAAAAATGGCGCGGTAAATTATATGAAAATGGTGAGCCGTGCAAAAGTGATGCGGAATGTAAGGTCTATGCTTCATCAAAATGCCTATCGGGAGAAGGCCTCTGTGAGAGAAAATAATTCGTCATTCCAAATATTTTTATTCATTTATAGTGATAAAAATAAAGAATTTTTTTGTTTATAATAGGTATCACATTTTATCACATTTTCGTTATTATCGAATACAAATAGTGAAATGAAAATCGAAAAAAAAAGCAAAAAAGATAAGATAATCTCGATGAAAAAATTAGTTATTTATTATTTCCTAGATTATCTTGCAGAAAAACATTAATCAATTAAAATTATCAGCACACGATTTTAATATAAGATGCAAGGAAATGGTTTAGCGTGTCGTTTTGAGATGTAAGGTTCAATTGCTTCCCTAACAGGAGTGGATCTGCCGTTAAAAAAACAGGAAGGCACTGATAATCCTTCTAATCGTACTAACAACCAATGGAAAATATGGCATTATGTAGCGACATACGTTATTATATTAAGTATGGCATATAAGTCGCAATCTACTGGAGTTGTTTATAATATGGAGGTTTATATCCTACGAAAAAAGAGTAGTGGCTTGGATACCTTTATTTAGAGTAGAGAAATTATAAAATGCTTGTAGCAGTAATCAGCCACATCAAAAAGCTTATTGCTCCCTCCAAATTTACGAGCATTCAATCCGTATGTTGACCAAAGTTATTGGTGTATCGAGGAATTTCTCAAAGATATCTTTCCTGAGTGGTTTTCTTAGGCTATTGTCCAATCGATTTTTTCCAAATTCTGGAATATGTTAAATATGGCTCTAATTTCTTCCCTGAAGTATAACTATTACATTCAAGTTATTATTAAATTTAAATATTTAGCCATTTTTATTTGGCTAGCTATTGTCAAAATAGCCTCTGATAATTCTGTGAACCGTAATCAGCTTGGCTAGTTGTTGTCAAACTGGCCTCTATGAGCTTCCTGACGAGTGAATGTGGACGATTAATTCGAATTATAATCATATTTTATTTGAAGGGTTACAAATCATTATTTATGATTTAAGCAATTTGCTACATTCATTCAGAGCATTCAGAATAGAAAAAGAACCAGCGGATTTCTCGGACATCATCTAGTAACCCAGCGGACATCATCTGGAGTCCTGAAAAAATGAGCCATAAGCCGTTGAATAACCATTTTTTCCGATAATGAATAGCTATTGGCTTGAAACCTTTTAGCCAGTGATAAAATAATTTTTATCCAGTGCACTATTTGTCCATCCATACCTCTTAGCTGATTCCTAACGATTTGATAACGATTAAATAAATTCTTAAATAGCTTAAAATAGATCAAGTGTATGGGAAAATGAAAATTGCGATGATGCATTCAATTGGGCAGCCTTAAAAGCCTATTTTATGGAAATTTTTTCAGAAAAATATTTTGGGAATCTTTCTGTAATATTGATAATCCGATATTGATAGCCAAAATTCAACACAGCCCTTCTAACCAGAGACATATTAACATTACTACCTTTGCTAACAGAAGTTAGTTGCTTCCAATACGACCTATTTTAAGCTAAAGAAATTTTCCTCGTTGTCTAAGTGAGCAAAGAAGGCCTACTACACCAGAGACCATTATGACTAGCCTGATCTTATTGACTACCATCATCGTACATTTCGATCTTTCGAAAGCTTTTGACTGGTTACCCGTAAACAACAATGAGTAATTATCATAGGAAAATTAATGGATTTCTGAAATATCTGCTTTGAAGTGACTTTCAACATATATTCGATTAATCAACATATTAAGGCCTTTTATAAATGGTGATTCTATGAACGCTACGCACTTGCTGCAAAAATTGCAAAATTTGAAGTCCGAAAATTCTGAAATTTATTAGCAGTAAACTTCAGCTGTATGACAGTACCAATTGCTACAATTCAGATAATACAGATCATTTATGAAAGATGAAATTTTCTAAAATCTCTACTGGTTTCGTATTCATAATTCTCTCAATAAATGCCAAAATGACATTTGTTCGTGGCGTCACGTGAGATTTTGAAATTTATGAAGAACTTTACAATCGTGTTCACTCATGGGCTCAAATTTATCATATGGCTTTTGGATCTTACAAAATTTACATAATGATAATGCATCTTCATTGGTTTAACACGAAAATACTAAAGTATTACAAGTGCTAAATTTATACGATCTACCCGGTCGGCGAAAGTTTACGCACACCATAGTGGCGTTTTATACTCTTATGAACTTCGATGACTAAATCAAGCCGAGATGTTGAGGCACGTAAATGCTGAATTCTAAAATCATTGAAATTTTCTCTAGTTGAGGAAAATCAACCACTATGATATTTTGTCAGTTAAACTAGAATTATCACTACAAAGAAATTTCTAAATTTTTAGCTAGCAAAATATTTTCAAAATTTTCGGAAACCTTTTTGATAATTTTAACAAAAAAAGTTGAACTTTCATCATAAACTGCTACGCATTGCTATAAAANTTTCTCAAAGATATCTTTCCTGAGTGGTTTTCTTAGGCTATTGTCCAATCGATTTTTTCCAAATTCTGGAATATGTTAAATATGGCTCTAATTTCTTCCCTGAAGTATAACTATTACATTCAAGTTATTATTAAATTTAAATATTTAGCCATTTTTATTTGGCTAGCTATTGTCAAAATAGCCTCTGATAATTCTGTGAACCGTAATCAGCTTGGCTAATTGTTGTCAAACTGGCCTCTATGAGCTTCCTGACGAGTGAATGTGGACGATTAATTCGAATTATAATCATATTTTATTTGAAGGGTTACAAATCATTATTTATGATTTAAGCAATTTGCTACATTCATTCAGAGCATTCAGAATAGAAAAAGAACCAGCGGATTTCTCCGACATCATCTAGTAACCCAGCGGACATCATCCGGAGTCCTGAAAAAATGAGCCATAAGCCATTGAATAACCATACTATTATTGTTTTCATATTATTATTATTATTTTCGTCAATCATTTCACTTATACTTATATTTTAATTTAATATTTTACAGTTTTTTTTGATAATACTTAACAATTTCGAGTGAATTTAGTCATAGAACGCTTCGCTTAAATCTTTTTTGTAATTATTCAATGGTTGAAATTTGCTGCAACACCCACTTAAAAATAGTAATTAATTATCTCTAAAACTTCTCAAAAACTCAAAAACTTCTAAACTTGGAGAAGGTTTTGGCTTGATTTATGATGAGAGACGATGCTTGATCGAGTGATTGATATAGGTTTGATTACGACTAAAAGCGTCTTCAGCAACCCGTCCCACCCCACCAGCACAGCCTTAGTGCTTTACTTTGTATTATATTAAGATTGGTGGGTGACATAATATTTTATGTTATTGGTTTTCAATTATAATATTTTTTAACAATGATAAGGTATAACCGGTCGTTATAATTATTGACATAAGCCTAAGCCTAAGCCTTTTCCTTATTATTGCTCCGTATTGTAACCGACTTTCCTTGAACATTTGGAGTAAGCAAATTCCCTTTCTCCATCCATCTTAAATCTTTATTTCGCTGCGAATGCAAAATCGGTGTAGTCGAATCTCGCATTAAATATTTCATTAAAATTTTTTGTTGCTATCTAATAATTTTTTTTTTTGTTTTTTAAGACTCTTCACCATTACTGGTCAAATTCGTTCCACTGGCTTGAGCAATATGCCTTTCCTTTACGATGGAAATATAGGTGATTCGCCGGCATCACCCGGATTTTTGTGCAGGTTTAATCCTGCAGGGAATGGAACCACAGCACTGGCGCACCAGAACAACAACCCACTGAGCCATTCCATCCACAATATTATCTAATAGTACTTGAGCTTATCGTCTTTAATCCGTTTCTGGCCTTCGTTGTATTAAACGCTCTCGTTGCTTCTGTTATATTCTCAATTTGGTTTGGTTTAATTAGCCAAGTTTGAGAATAAAATTTTTGAGAATGAAAATTTTATATCCAGTGGCGTTGCATTCAAGTTTAACTGGCCCATCATCACCAGCACAAAGTATATGAACAAGTGAGAATATTATTAAAACTTCCACTCTATTTTTTTGTGTAACTATTTCGTTTCAGTGCAAAATTGAACCGTAAACCATTAATTATTTTCATTCAACTTTAAATTTAGCGATCTATGAACCTCAATAATATCAGTTGTAATGATAACATTTGGGTGTATAGAATGGCACAGTGGGTTGTTGATCAATTCGAAGCGCAATCTGCCCAGAAATTCGTGTGATGCTTGCGACTCATTTGTACTTCTATCGTCTCCTTGGTACATTTATCTAATTCGACAAGCCAGCGGAGCGAGTTTAATCAAAAATGGTGAAGTTTCCTTAAAAAAAAAATGATAACAGCTATAGTTGTCTAATTTGGTCTACCAATATTTTCTCTACATCCTTATTAATCCATGGTTCATAGAATTTCGAGTCTGCCAATCTCTGGTTCACTAATATATGCGGACCTGGTCTACTTATATATATATATATGATCTCTGGTCTACTAATATCGTTTTTATATGCGGACCTCGGATCTAATAATTGTGCTGGGGTCTACCAATATTTGTCCAATATTATTTGTATAATCATATAAAATTTATGATATACAATAAAGAAGTATCATAAACCAAACCATTAAATTAGTGATCTTATTAAAGTCAATAAAAGAAAAGGAGTATTAAATTATTATAAATTTTAAAATTTCTTCTTTAATTTCTATTTAAATTATAAATAAATATAAATCAATAAAATATAATATAATAATATAAAATATAAATCAATAAATTATAAATAAATAAACCTTTAAATCAAATGAAATTTTAGTATTAGTAATGAATATTGTAATAATATTTTATTTTATTTTCAGTATTTAGGAATTTGCTATATTTTATGATAAAATCGTTATCACCTTTTCTAATTTCTACTGAACATTCCATTAAATTTATTTATTCGATAGACTGCAATCTGCAAAAGTTACGAAAATTTACGATTTTCGCTATTTTATATTTCAATTAAGTAGTTAGTACTTTTAATTATATACGTATAATTTTTGATTAGAATCGCTTCGCTGGCTGTTTACTGATTACGATGAGAATTCGTCACACTGCCAAGAGCAGTTACTTTCAGATAAAATTGCGCGTTGGTGACATTTGGTTCCCTTTTTATGATTGCTTATACGATTATAAATAACAATTTGTCACCGCAATTTCTTTTTATCACCCTTATATTTTCTTATATTTAAATTTATTTCATTTAAACTACTTGTTTATTGCATTTTTAAACTTCTACTACTATTACTATTATTTACTATTCGTTCTGAATTTGATCAAGCAACACAACAATAAATAAATAAATGAAAAAATAAATAAATAATAAGTTTTTTGATAAAATTAAAACTGGCCATTTGAATTAAAATACAAATAAATATAGATATATATTATATTATCCAGTGATATATCCAGTGAAATAATACGAGAAATTTTTAAGGAAGGCTAGTAGGCTAGGATACTACTAGCATCTTCGTGAGTTTTGTTTTAAGTTTTTAGGTTTTTTTATTGTTAAAAGGAATTCGGCTGCATAAATCAGATTGCAACATCTTAATTACTTATTCGGATGAAATATGATTATAAGAGAAGTGGCAATTTTTAAAGAACGCTCAAAGTACATTTGAATAAATAATATAGGTCGAATATAAGGACAATTATTTAATAATTATTAAATGGTATTTTAATTTTCGCTGTTTTTCGCTCTTTTGTCGATTTTTGCCGCCTTTTCGCTTTTTTGTCGATTTTGCCATCCCTCAAAATATTTCGTGCAATATTTTGTTCTTAATGTATTTTTGGAAAATCTTCAAAGTTACTTTATTTACTTTATTATTTAAATTTATTTTATATGAAGCTATTTTATTTAAAATAAATTTTATATAGAAAAATCTTAATATTGATTTAGTACATCTTTAGTATAATTGCTTGTCTCTAATTTTTATTTTATTTTTTTCTATGAATAAGGTTTTTCACAAAGGAAAAATGAATTTTGCCTAAACTAGATGGAACTTCATTTATTTAAAAAATGCAATTATTTTTCCAAAACATACAAATATATACGAATTATCTTCATCTACATAAATGGTTAATATTACTATTATTACTATTTATTTACTCGTAACATTACTTTTTTTAATTTTACATTTTAGAATGTCAATGAATGACGAATTGTTGACAATAACTTGTTTGAAACCGTCGGATTTTAATTGCGTGATGAAATATCTTATGGAAAATTTCATTACCGAGGAACCACTTTGTGTAGCTGTTGATTTCACTGAAGAAGATGCTTGGAATATGACTTCAGGTTTCAAAAAAATTTAAATATTAGATGTTTTGCCTTAAATCATTCGTGATTTTGTTCAACCTCCCTTGAAAATTATGAAACCCATAAAATTAAAGTTGTATGCCTAAAATTAACTGTTCAGAATGAAATCTTTAGCTTATAAATACTAATCATTGTGAACGATATATAATCTAAATCGACAGAAAATTTGTGGCTTAAACTACAGAAATTTGGCTGGATAAATATCTAAGCATTAAAGGTATAGATTTGTGTACCATCAAATTGATGATAACGAGTATGTTTTAACATTTTAGACATTGTGAGAGAAGGACTCAGCTCGGGTTTTTCCTATGCATATAAGAATTCAAATGATGAAATTATTTCCATAAAGATTTGTTCAGTTATAGAACGACCAGTGAAACAGGATGGTGATGATGTATTAATATCGAATTTTCTTTATATTTCTTTATTTCCTTTTATTTTTTCCAATTTTTTTGTCTTTACCCCTTTTTGACAAGAAGAAAAATATCATGAAATGACAAGATTGAGCTAAATGCTGTGGATCCACTGGTACTTCTATCCAAAGGTTTGGTAAAATTAGCACGGCTTTCATGTCTGCTGATAATCACGACAGTCCCACCTGGTTTATGTGGTTAATACGCAATACATGCTTGGGAAACGAAAATGAGTTCTCAAGCCAATTATAATCTGTCAAGAGAAACAGAAAGAGAAAGAGAAATTGTTCGTCGGCTGTTGAATTAAAATTAGCATATAATATTGGAACCCAGTGGACTCTTAGTGGACATTAGGCCCAAAGCGATTTTTTATTGTCCAAATAGTAATCGCTTGTTGAAAGTACAAATTCCTCATCCCGGTTCTTGTGTAGATATTAGACCTGGTTCAAAACAGAGATACTGGTTGCATCACTTGCGTATGTCATTCATGAAAAAGCCTGATTCGTTTTATTAATCGTGTTCCACCCAATTAACGACAAGGGAAGTTCTTGCCTTGATCATGAATGAGTGCCATTATGTATGGATTAAGTGATAAAGATAAATTTTTTGCGAAACATCTACTGCTAAGATATTTCTTTCGAAGGATGACATTACAGTGGAGAAAAATTACAATGTCAAAATAAGATAGGATTAGGTAATAAAGGAATTATTCTTCTACTCTCAAGACATCGGATCGTTTGCCTTGTAAATGCTTATCCTTAATCGATCCAGGGATTGTTGCATTTATTTCGGAGCGCCGATTTTATTCTTGATAGGGCTTTATATTTCAAAGATCTGAGTGGTACTGGCATAAACCTAGTAAAACTTACTATGCAATCAAAGTTGAACTAATTAGATGAGTTTACTTAGAAGAAAAAAAAAGGGAAAAAATTAAAAATTCAAAGCTCTCCATCGATTAACCTAGTTTTTATTTTTAATTTCTAGATTAGTTTTGTATTCGGCGGTGTCAAATCGGCCAACAATAAAGCCTATTTCACCAAAAAAGCAAAGGAAATGACAAATATTCTCAGCGCTTCGGAGTCTCAGGTCATATTTTTATACATCTATGCCATCGTTTTATCTTCGTTTTAATTATCTTCGTTGTGCTATAGATCCCTTTGATAAAGCCTGTCTACTCTTGAAGCCTTTATGAATTTATAAGTGCTAAATTTCAGATAGAAACAAAAGATGTAATTTCCAAGTTCTCGCATTTAGAATTTGAGAACCTCGGAAAATATGCTTTACCATATTTTTAATAATTCATATTTTGATAAACTTTTATAAATTTTATACAGTCGTACAATCATATGATTTATCATTATTACGGTAATTTGCTACCAAATTATTTCCAAAGCCATTCGTGCTTCGTCTGATTCAATTGAATATTCAAGAAATTAAGAATTTCTCAAGAAATACTTTTTTTTCTCATATTTTTATTTTTATATATGAAATATAAAAAAATGTTATTATATTACATATAATATTTATGTAATATTTATAAATATTATTATATATTTTATTGTATATTTTGTAATATTATATTTAAATATAAATTAAAATAATATAATATAAAATTATAAAAAATATGTTATATAATATTTTATTATATAACATAATACTATATATTTTATAATATAATATTTAAATATAAAATATAAAAAATATTATATTATATTATATTATATTATAAATTGTTTTATCATATATATATATATATGTATAATATTATGCTTAAATATAAAAAATATCATAAAATTATTTATAAGGCGCTGAATTTTCAAGAAATTTATAATAATAATCACATTAAAGCCAATCAAAAATTTATGTTTATTTCAATTCGTCAAGCTAAAACCAAAATTCATTCACTTGCAAATTTGCAAAAAAGATTTTGAGGAAAACTAATTTTTCCTATTAATTAGATTTATATGAACTATTTTTCTGCATTATCTATTGCGTTCGCTTTAAGATATGGAATTCAGTTTCGGCCGATGAAGCCAGTCGCCTTCTATCCATTACAATCATCTCCACGCACAAAAATTATCAACGGCGAGGTCTAATCCGAAATTTGTTGGCGTTCGATATTCAAAATCAAATTAATTCAGGTATCGACGGTGCAGTCTCTGAAGCGACTGCTTATAACTCTCAAAAGGCATAGTTTTTCAATGTAATTTCGGTGAAACAGGTGAAAAATTGCCAAAAAAAAATTATCATGATCATCGTTAATTAAGTTTGTACCATGGTTCCTTTTTTTTGAAAAACTCTCACCATTTCCGTTTAAGGCACCACTCGTTTCGGTAACTTGTCGCACCAGATAAATTTTGCCACTTAGTCATATATCGACAGAAGTATAAGTGAGCTGCCAGCATCACATGGGTCTATTTAAAAATTTTGAACGATAGAAAATTATTCCCGGCGGAAATAGAATGTCAGTGTAGGCACTTTGCAATGAGCATGATAACGCACCGAATCATTCACCTCCACGAATTAATGCACCTGAGGGGCAAATATAATCCTCAATGAATTTCAGTTGCTAAAATCTTTGGGATATTCAATGATTGACGAAATAAAGCTCGAAAACTGGAAAAATGAAAATGGTGATATTGTGTTTAAATGTAAAGATAACGCAACGAAATGCGTACAACTTTTTTATAAGAATTATAAAAATGTTATATAAATTATTATTATAAATTATAATCGTAAATTTTAAAGTTTCGTCGATTTATATTTTACAATTACATAAAAAATGCTCATCGCATTTAAAGAACGAAGGCTCATTAGCAAGGCATTGCAAAAAAACTATAAAGGCTAAGGGCCAAAACTTGCTCTTTCATTGTTTTATGAAGGCATCCGATAAGCGAAGTCCACGCTATAAAGAAGTTCATGCAGCAATAATATACACGAGTGTTCTTTTTTCATATACAAGAAGAATGCGCCAACGAATGGTAATTGCAATAAGCTGCTTGAGTGAATTTTCCAAAGGGCCTTCAAAAAATTACAAATGTAGACAAATCTAAAGAGAGTTCTAAAAATCTAAACAATCTAGACAAATCTAAAAAGACGAGGGAATTTTTTTGAAAACGCCAGGTTTAATGGCTCATAAATAAATCAAATCAAAGGTCGCCATATTTCCAAATGTGTCAAATACGCCATTTTTCGTAGAATATCTTTCAAGTATCGGCAAAATTGGGAAGAAAAACCGAAACATAGCTGGTTTATTCCATAAATGAGTAAGAAAAAAGATGGAACGGTGATGTAACTGGCAGCAATTCAGTTTATGAATTCCGACTCTATCGACAGTTATATGCGATTTTCAAGCATTTTTCTCTGATTTCCCTTCTTTCTCGCTAAAATAAAGTATAAACATTAGGTACCATCAACAATTGCAATATATTTTTCGAACCCAACATTCACCCTTATTGCGAGTTTGTTTGAACGACATTAGAAGGCGACGCAATTCGTCAACCTTAGTTGCAGAATTGTAGAATTCATGAAACATATTGGAGTCGCGTGGTTGTCGGAAAATTCTCACTAAATCGGTATCAATTTATCAAATCTGTAGTATTTTTTTAAAAATAAAATAGATGCTGTAAGGCAACTTTTGTTCGAATTTTCATGGCCACCATCAGCATAAACTGCAACGCTAAACTCCAAATTATAGAAAGAAGCGAAACAATTTTAGGCTCTCTATCGAAATAAAAATTTAGAAAAAATTATACGGATTCCTTGTTTTGAGCTTCGAACAAAAGCTTAGGCCTGGCTACTGATTGACTTCGCTTCTATATCACAATTATAATCAAATTATGATTATGGCTGCTTGTATTAATTGCAGATAATTATTCAAAATGATGTAAACATATTTTCAAAATGGAATTTGTTCAGCTTGTAAAATCGCTGTGTAAAACATTCAGAAAATTGTTGAATAGGAAATGACTTGTGATATTTGTTATTTTCGATGGGAAATTTCCTAATTATAGAATTATCAATTGTAAAAGAATCGCAAATTTAAAATACGAAATTAAAACGCAAAATTTCGTGTTTATCGAAGGTTTTCATGCATACTACGAATTGCAAATAACATCGGGCTGGGAGTATCAAAATCAGACCCTTTCACGGTAAAGTTACTTGGGGATAAAGTAACAAATTAAAAAAAAATTAAAAGAAGCAAAATTCATCTTTAAAAAAGGAATTAAAACAGGAGAATAAGCTACATTTTTTTTTATTTTTATATTTTTTTTGTATTTTTATTGCTTCTTATTTAAATTTTATATATATTTATCTTTAATTCAATTTAATTTATTTTTAATTTATTTTTCTTAACTTTTTAAGTTTTTCTTTTTCAGTAATTCTAAAATATTCTATCTGGAAAAAATGATAGAAAAGAATAGAAATTCAATCGCATAAGATTCGAAATTGAATGAAATTTTATAGGAATTTTTATGCACAGAAAAATTAAATAAATTAAAGAAATAAATCAAAAAATTAAATAATTTTCAAAATCTTAAGAATTTTTTTAAGAAATAAAAACTTTGTACGCAACGAATTAAACAAAAAACGCTTGTAAAAAGGAAAGTTTAAGGACATCGAAAATCTGAACGCAATAAAAAATCCAGAAGAAAACTAAGTCAGATAGAGTAGCCAAAGTTTTTTTTCTTGTAAACTGTTATTATTAAACCAAAAAAGTAAATATTGAATGCCTGGAAGTTAAAATAAAATCGAAAACTCCACGTGAATTTCAACTTACTGAATTATTATTCAGCCAATAAGAAAATGAAGCAAAATTTTTTTCGCATAATTTGCATACAGTTTTATTTATTAAGTCGAAAATTAAACTTTATTACAAATGTATGAAAAAAATATAAAATAAAAGTTTACAAAATATAATAAACATTTATATTTAAAAAGAAAATATTTAAAAAAATGATAGAAAATATTTAAATATTTAAAAAAATAAAAAAATTAAAATAACATTTATAAAAATATAAATTTATAAAAATAAAATATAAGTGCAATTCAATATACTATTGGCGGTGGATTTGACATTTTTTTTCTTATACTTCAACTCACCAATTTTTCGCAATTTCTTCTTTATTTTCATTTAAATCAACTTTCCCACCGAGTGAAAGTGAGGAGAAATTTATAAATCCAAATTGAAATTTAATAAAATTTAATAAAATTTGAAAATAAATAGATAAGTGAAAGTAAATAAAATAAAAAGTAAATAAATTTCATATCGATTTTTACTGAAATTAAAAATTATTGAAAAGATGCGACTAAAAAGCGAAATAATAGATGAACACAACTGAATCTCAATTAGTAAACGCTGAACAGTTATACGCCAAAAAATTCAAATATGGAGGAAATGTTTAGATATCGGAAAGAATTATTAAGACTGATAAGACTGATTTTTATCAACAAAGCCTAGCTGAATTTCAATATGCGATTTAAGAGTCTGCCATTATAGGGAAGCCAGATGGACA